>JAMZAV010013988.1:0-15849 GCA_024449915.1 Sweltsa coloradensis
ACCTTTAAAAAACAATTTTTGCTTATCCCTTAAGTATTAATCATTCTTCAAAATTTAATTAAACACTTTTATATAAATCTTGTTTAATTTTAAAGGTTTTAAAATTTTTATATGTAAATAACAATTAATTAACGAAATCATTTATTATGATTGTGTGCAAATTGTTGATGTTGGCATATCCCCTACATTCTTGGCTTGCCTTGACGCCCGCCAGCTTTCTGGTTCCCCCTTATATCCCCTGGAAAACCCGGGGGGGTAATTTTTCTGATTATTTTCATCCCAAAGCATGCTGACAGCTCACTCCAAACGCATTTTTGCACTTTTTTAAGAGTTGAGGAGAAAATAGCAGAGTAAGGCATGATTTATTGCTGTCGCACGTAGCGAACCCCCCACAAAGGAAGAAAGCTTACGAAGACGTGGTTCAAACCCCGTTTTAGGCTTTTTTTTGTAATCATCGTTCTATATCTAGGTCACTCATCATCTTGAATGCCATTAATATGAAATTAAGAAATAAAAATCCCAAAAGGGAAAAGGAAGTGGCTCACAAGTTTTGTTGAGCAGTAAATACTTGATTTTTAAATTTTCAATTTTAAAGGGGCCTTTCCCAAAACCCACTTAGTAGCTAACTTAGCCTCTAATTTAAAAAGGTTTTTCTTATGGAAAAAAAACACGTCTTTCTGCCCAAAACTTACCCTTTAACTTACTTTTATCGAAAACCAATGTTTGCAAACTCCAAGGTTTTACTTAGCAGCTAACTTAACATTAAGCTTTTACCAAAATCAGAGAGAGATCGAGCCGAAAATTTCCGTCATATCCGTTTGAAAAACGTAACAAACAGAAAATGGATCCCCAAAAAAACATCAGCTATGTTCGAGAAAAATATTGAACGAATTTATGAAAGGCCACTGCTATTGTAAAATTTCGCTTTATACAAAGATAAAAAATAAAGAAAAAATTTGGCTATCGATTGGGGCAGAAATGTCAACTGCCGTCAGTTTTTATTAAATTTATTGCGGTACTAGGGCCCAGCCCCCCGCTAGGGCTAGGCCCCTTTAGGTTATGTAGGCTTACTCCGTTTTCTTAAAAAATACGTTATTATTTTTACCATCAATTTTTGTTTAATAAAAATGTCAGTCCATAGTCAAACAATTCTATAATGCCCCTAAGTAAGCTAGGAGGCCTACTTATGAATGCTGAAGTTATTGTATGTCAAAATTTGGGGCCATAAAATAAACACTGCAAATCTGTGTTGTGATTGGTTTAAAAACATCTATCATGCACAGCCATCTAGTGTTAGAGGCGACGGTATGGCTGTAAAGCACTCTGCCACGAGCAACATCTAGGAGGCAGTGGCTGTTAAGTTAGCGGCCTAAATATCTATCATGAACAGCAACCTAAAGTTAGAGGCTAAGTTAGCTGCTAAGTTAGAGGCCTAAGTTGGTTATGAATGAGCCTTTAGACAAATAATGCAACAAGCAACGATGGCACAACAACAACAACAACAACAACAACAACACAACCACAACAACAACAACAACAACACTTATTGGAAAGGTGGAACCATGCTCGCACACACCGTTTTACTACTTTCAACCAATGGATGCCTACATGCTTACTAGCTAGTAATACCAGCAGGGTGTTTTGATAAAAATCATTGATTTAAATCAAGTGCACTTTTTCTTCATTTGGAGCTAAAAATACAAGAGTTTTAAATTTTAACTGACTCTAAATAATTTTTTTTTTAAATGTATTTTGAGTCTACCCACTCATTTCATATAACTGATTTCCAGTAGGGACATTAAACCAAAGCGACCAAGCCAACCCTGTAGGCCCGATACAATTGACGAGTGACCGATAACCAGACAAAGATCAATAGGCCTATTTTTTTAATAGAAAATATAGCATTCAGTGGTATGGACAGTGCAAATACCCGTGGATCAATGCCATAATCAACAAGGCCAATTCAGAACAACTATGAATTTATTAGGTGCCACGTTGGTTACAAATTCTTAACCCAAGAGCTGATGGACTTTAATCCAAATCAGAAGTTTCAAAACTTCTGCCTATAGTGGGAATCAAACCCTGGACCTTCTGCATTGGAAGCAGATAGGCTACAAGATCAACGAGCCACAATTCATAGTACGGTAATACAGAATACCAGCAGGGTGTTTTATGCAAAATTTCATTAAAAAAAATTAGTTAGATTTTCTGAAATGCTTGTGAAAGTATTTGATCCGCTCATCCAATTGACAAGTTTTAAAACATTGATATTGTTGATATAGGCCTAGGCCTAAATCAACAAATATCTGATTAAAATTGAAAAATCTTCAAAAAGTTGTTGTAAATGTAGGCCTGATAAATCATTTTTATTTTTTTCTGCCTACCAGAGAAACTTTTTGTTTGTGTTGTTGTGAAATCATCCTTGTATTTGTGTACAAGCTCATTACAGTCTATAATGCTAAAGATTGAGAGAGCGTGTGCAGCAAGATGCCTACTTACTTGCTTCGACCTGCGAGTGCGTTCGCATACACTGAGCAACTTTGATGCCTTTCGTCAATCTGGCAAAATCTTCAGCATCGAAGACTTTATAAATCTTATGATCCATCTTCAGTTCGCAAATATCCTCACCTGAAAACAAGGTTCACTTAAATAATGACAAGCCACATAATAATAATAATAAAAATAAAAATAAAAATTTAATAATAATAATAATAATAATAATATAATAAATAATAATAATAATAATAATAATACGAAATGAAAAGCGACTAGCTGGGAGAATCGTTGAGCTTAGGAGAGATATCGGTCGACTGGAACAATACCGAATGGGTAATCGATCTAAAAATGTGATAAGATACTGCCAAGATATATTTGAAAGATTCAAGGTTCACGCAAAGCATGAAACACTTAACGAATTCATTCACGAATATTTGGATACACTTAAACAAAAAGTAAGTGCTCTAGCTAAGAGATTAAAAAGATATAAAAAATGTAGTATTAGAAAAGAACAAAACCAAATGTTTAAAGAAAAGGAAAAATTCCAAAACCAAAAAACTAAGACAGAGATAGAAGAGTTTTGGACAGGAATATGGGGTAACCCGGTAGCACACAACCAGGATGCACAATGGATTCAAGATGAAATAGCTAGGATGAGCGATATTAATGAGATGAGATTCGAAGGTATAACTATTGATGAATTAAAGTCGACAATCAGTGCTACACATAGCTGGAAAGCACCAGGTAATGATAATATTCAAAATTTTTGGTATAAGAAATTCAATACTACTCACAATCAAATTAGAAAATGTCTCAACGAGTTTATAAATGGAGTTAAAGAAATACCCGAATTCTTTACTGAAGGAGTAACCTTTCTCAAACCAAAGGAAAATGACACGAAGAACCCAAGTAAATATCGGCCAATTACATGTCTACCAACTATATATAAAATATTGACTTCATGCATAACAAATAAAGTATATAATCATTGCGAAGAACACAATATCATGGCCGAGGAACAAAAAGGATGCTGTAAGAACTCACAGGGATGTAAAGAACAACTAATTATTGACTCTACTGTAATGAATCAGGCACACAATAAGAAAAGGAATATTCACGTAAACTACATTGACTACAAGAAAGCCTTTGACTCAACACCACACACATGGCTTATTCAGATTTTACAAATATATAAAATCAACCCAGTAATTGTAAACTTTTTGAAGACAGTAATGGAGACATGGAGAACAACACTAAAACTAAATATGAAAAACCAGCAGATAACTACAGATCCAATACAAATTAAACGTGGCATTTTCCAAGGTGACTCATTAAGTGCATTATGGTTTTGTCTGGGCATGAAACCCACGGTCACAGATGCGGAACGAATCGACATACGGAGTTAAAATTAAGGACAATAATGTGGTATGTCACACAATTTCCCACCTATTCTACATGGATGACCTAAAGTTGTATGCATCAAATTTTGCACAACTAAACAGTCTAGTCAATACAACATTAGAATTTAGTCAAGATATCTGCATGGAGTTTGGAGTAGACAAATGTAAGACGCTACATATCGAAAAGGGTAAGGTTACACAAGCAGAAGAGTTCCAGCTAGATGATGGAAATAGGATTGGAATAATGGACGATAACGATGTATACAAATATTTAGGATTCTCACAAGCTGCCAGAATTGAACATAAAGTTATGAAAGCAAAATTGATAGATACATACAAGAAACAACTAAAGTCTATCCTCAAGACGCAACTAAAAGGTAAAAAACAAGATCACAGCAATAAATACATATGCTGTACCAGTACTGACATATTCATTCGGAATCATTAAATGGACGCAGACAGACATCCACGCGTTGGAAATATTAACTCGTACTACCTTACCAAACACAGAATACATCATCCTAAATCAGCAATAGAGAGATTGACACTTCCAAGAGAAAAAGGAGGACGGGGCCTAATTGATCTGAACAACTTATAAACAAATAGACATTTTAAGAAAATACTTTTTTACAAAGAGCAACCAATCCACACTGCATAGGGCTGTGGTGCTAGCTGACAAATCATTAACTCCACTCAATCTAGCAAACAAAAATGTCAATCTACAAGGGAAACTCATAACTGACGCTTCAAAAGAGTTACTGTCTCTCAGAAAAGACCCTACACAAGAGACATTATGATGAACTACACAAAGGTCACGTAGATATTAAAGCATCAAATAGGTGGTTAAACAACGGGGAACTATTTGGAGAAACAGAAGGTTTTATGATGGCTATTCAAGACAGAGTGATTGCGACGAACAATTATAAAAAATACATAATACAAGATGCAACAGTAAACGATCAATGTAGAAAATGTAGTGCAAAGGGTGAAACAATCGAACACATCATATCCGGGTGCAAGTCACTATGTCAAACAGATTACCTCTACAGACATAACCAAGTAGCTAACATTATTCATCAAAAACTAGCAATCAAGTACAACCTCATTGACACACACACACCTTACTACAAATACAAACCAGAGAAAGTACTAGATAGTAAAGATTACAAATTATATTACGACCGCACAGTTATAACAGACCAAAAGATACATCACAACAGACCGGATTTAATAATAATTGACAAGAAGAAACAAGAAACTACCCTTATCGACGTTGCTATCCCAATGTGCCATAACGTCGAGACCACGTGGAAGAAAAAAATTGACAAGTATAGTGAACTTGCAATTGAGATCAAGAAGATGTGGAAACGAAAAAGGTAAATACAATCCCATTCATTATATCAGCCAACGGCATCATACCGAAGAAGCTACATGAAAGCATTAAACAACTAGATCTTCAACCCCAAAGTATACATCGAGACTCAAAAGGCAGTAATACTCAACACGTGTAGAATAGTTCGTAAATTTCTAAACTAAGAATGATACTTCGAGATTCCGAGACAGCTTCCATCCTGACATGGTTTTCGTGGTTTCCCATAGTCCGAAGAGCAAATGCTAGGATGGCGACGAGAAATCGGCCACGACCGTACACAGCAGAAAGAAAACATCATCTACAAACAATATTACAATTTATAAATGACTTATTTTAGTTAGAGTTAAGACAAAAGTAATAATGTATGTAATAGGTACACATGGAAGTACTTGACGTAAGTCCGTACAACATGTTAGCTCCGGTTTTAACCGAGTTTGTATGAAATACATCCAATAAAATAATAATACTAATAATAATAAAATAAATGGTTTATTGTCATAGTATCTACATTTTGCAAGAAGCATTTTCAGATGTACAGACAAAATACAGAAAATATAGAGAACAGTAAAACTTATAGCTATAAATTATTATATAAATAAATAGACAAGAAATATGTTCATGAATTACACTTTCATAATCTTGAGTCTAAACTAAACTTAATTATACTAGGTTCTCAACTAAATACTCGTTTATGGAGTAATAAGCTTTTGAGATAAGGAACTTTTTTACAGAGTAGGTATTTAAAACGGTCTAATGAGCCTATGTTTTTTAGTTCAGTCGGTAGTTTATAAACAATTTTTATGTGTGTGTAATCAGAGTTTGTTGGGTTGAAGATTTTTGAAAAATAATTTACATGTATGTTGTTTTTTAGACGTGTGTCGTGGGTGTGGATATTGTTATTTGTTGGAAGTGTTTTTATGTTTTTTTTAAAACTTTAATTCATCAAGAATAGGTGTTTCAAAATAATGACATTAGATTAATGTGTCTTTAAGTGAAAAGACAAGCACCCTACATTCAGGCAAGCTAAACTCTTTCACATTTTACTTACTCGACAAAATTATAGGACAATTTGTAAACCTCATTATTTTTTATGATTAAGTTTAATAGCTTTTGATTAATCATCTATTTTTGGAAATACCGGATAATATCAGGTAAAGCTAGGGATAGCAAGCCGGCGGGGTGTGGGGATTTTTTAATTTTTATTTTAATCAGACTTTTTCGATTTAAATCAGTTTTTTATTGATTTAAATCAAACAATATCAGTGTAACAAAACTTGTAAAGTTGGTAAGCAGATCAAAACTTTCACAAGCGTATCAGAAAATCAAAATCAAATTTTTCTTTTAAGAAAAACTTTGCCTAAATCTGTTAGAACTCTTTTGTTTGTTGCTCAAAATGAAGAGTATCAATGATTTTTATTAAATAAATCATTTGATTTAAATAAATTTAAATACAATTTAAACCACTGATTTAAATCAAAAACACCCTGCAAGCCTATCGCTCATTGTTCAAAGGAAAGTCAACGTTGGTTACATTCCATTACAAATTTGAAATTGGACAATTCACTGGTGTTACTCTTAGTAAAACTTTTTGACAGTGAGCACAAAAAGTGCTAGTAAATTCAACTCATTTATATACTCATTTACTCATTTTTATGAATAATTATAATAACCATTGAACGTTGATCATATATTATATTGATAAGCCTAACTTGGTTGCAGATAAAATATGTTGTATGTATCCTGCCACAGTACGAGTATAACGAACAAAATATATCTTTTTTAGGGCTGTGCAAATAGTGATTTTTTCACTTCGAATCGAATATTGAATAATCAAACTAGAAAAGTTTAAATATCGAATAATTTGGAATAATGACGGAAAAAACAACAAATGCGACCATCAAAACACTGAAAATCTGAAATCGCCGGAAATGGTCACGCAACAGCTGTTGTAGTTGTAGTCAGCACGAAAGTCAAAGAAATTTTTCAATTTGTAATGAATGAATGATGAATATATATATATATATATATATATATGTTATGACGAAGGTTTTCGTAGACCGATTCTGATGTTGTATCGGGTTTTGGGGTTTTCGTCCACGTGTAGTCCGTGCTCGCCCATCGGAGAGGAAGCAGAGAAGCAAGCCCGGTCCTGTCAAAAAAAACCTGAAGATACTGGAGGACATTCCGGCAAAACGTTGTTTTAAAAGGTATGTACCGCCACCTAATAAACACTACACGTGGACGAAAACCCCAAAACATATATATTTTTTTTTTTTAGGTTTTTCGTGGTTATTTGTATGTATTACCATCTTTAAATAATTAAATTTACTTCTTTCGGTTTACCACGTATATTGTTTATTTAATCCGACGTTTCGACTGGATTTCACCAATCTTGTCAAAGACAGTAAAGCAACTCAAGTAAAAAACCCAATATACAAAAACACTTCAAGAGGGAAACGAAACAAAAACACAATAACAACATAAAACAAACATAATAAACAAGGCAATGCAAAGAAGTTAACTAACAGGAATATTATAACATGTGGAAAGAGTTTAGAAAAACATGTCATGTTATTGATTAGATGAAGTAGGCTAGTCTGCTTGACCAGAACTTGTGGGATGATTTCTTGCTTGACTTCTTGTCCTTGGACCTTGACTTGTGGAAGGTAGCACGGTTTTTTGTGAATATTTTGACAAGTATGGTTAGTCTGACTTCTTGTTACGGGTCGTAGACTTACAGCAGGAGGAGTAGCAGTAGGAGGAGGAGGAGGAGGAGGAGTATGCGTTAATGTTCTTGGTTTATGGCAAAGGTTTATGATGGACTTCCAAGTCTGAGGTAGGCGTTTTCCATCATCCCTTTTGTTTAAACTATGAGGCCTCTTCTCAATTTCTATTGCTTCCCTTATAATCCTGGAATGAATACGGTCCGTAGAAGCAATTACTCTTGTACCCTCAAAATTAATAACAAATTCATTTTAAGATCACCAAGGACGCCATACTATGGAAAGCCATGGTGTGTACGAAATTCCCTGCGGATCATGTGAAAAAACGTATGTGGGGCAGACTGGAAGAAAATCTCTCACGTCGACAGGAACACTTACTCTCAGTAGAAAAGAATGAACCAAGATCAGCTCTTGCACAACACGTGGCAGATTTGTGGCTACCGAAATGGGGGTTAGCTCGGCTAACCACCAAATTTAACCTCGATTTTTTTACCCCGCTTTGTGGATCCGGGCCCATGGAAGTTGAAGTAGACGGAAAACTGCCTTTCCTTGATGCCTTGATAATAAGGAAACCTGATGGACGTTTGGGCCACACTGTGTACAGAAAGCCGACTCATACCAATAGGTATTTGCAGGCCTCTTCACATCATCATCCTTTGCAACTTCGATCAATAGCATTTACTTTAGCTACACGTTCTCGAAGAATAACTGACGAAGAAACATTTAGACGAAGAAGGCAAGATTCTACGTGAGGCACTGCGCAGTAACGGGTTTCCTAACCGGTTGTTCCACAAGGCTTGGAAAAGAAGAACCAGAGCAGAAGAAACTCAAGTCGATCCAGTAGACAAACCAAGAGCCACTGCATATTTGCCATATGTTCGAGGGACCACCGACCGAATTGGCAAACTACTGGCTATTGAAAACATCAAGACGGTCTTTTCGACAGATAGAACCTTAGGCGAAATGATTGGTAGCCACAAAGACAAGATTCATTTGGAGGGTTGGGGCGTCTACGAGATTCCGTGTGGAGACTGTTCGCAGACATATGTTGGACAAACTGGTCGAAATATGTCGATGCGTCTACAGGAACACAAACTCGCCGTCAACAAGATGGAAACAACATCTGCTTTGGCACAACATGTCAAGAAGGAGGGTCATTCCATTGATTTTGACGGAATGAGGCCTCTTGCCATGGTAAGCCATCTATCTAGTTGAATCGTCAGGCAGTGGAAATTGAGAAGCGCCCACTCAATCTTAACAAACAAGACGATGGCAAGCGTTTGGCTCAATCGTGGAAGCCTGCTTTGATTGAGAGGTTAGTCAAAGAAAGGGGTATAGCGGCTGACAGATTGCCTGCAGTTCTTGACGAACGTGGGACGGTCCGGACGGACCCAACCATCTGTCTAGAAATTTGGAATCCAGCAGAATGACTAGAAGTCATACTGCAGCTCTTGAAAGTATGAGACTGAGCCGCTTGTGGTACCAAGACATGAGACAGCGATAGGCCTGCTAGAATGGTCACAAGAAGTCACACTCACATGCAACCAAGTGATTTGATTTTAGGTTCACTGCAATTGGATCTTTGTAATTTTCTATGTTTGCAAGGTAGTGTGTTTTTTGTTTCTATTTGTTTATTTTTATAATGCTGTTGTTGTTTTATTGAATTTTTGTTTTACCCTTCCCTTGAAAATGGAAACATAGTTTTTCTGAAACGTTGGGATTAAAAGTTATTTTCTATAACACTGTGCGTGATTATTTACCGTAAAGATACTTAAACATTAACCATGGATCACGAAAGCTTAAGACAAAACATATATATATATATATATCAGTACTTCAGACAGAAATTAAAAAAGTGACTACACCGGGGTTTGAACCCGGGACCTTAGCTTACCGGGCTGTCTGAAGTACTAACATAACAGCGTCATAGTCGCCTACTATAAAGCCAAGCTTAAACATCATATTCCCAACTCTAGGGTTACAGAGATGGTTTGTATTTCTCCAGTTAATTTCATGTGCAGTCTAATAGGCAGTGCAATCTGCTCTACACACGTTATTAACAATGTACAAAACAGACCAAAAATTAGACAGTTTTAAATTGGTGGCCGCATAGCTCAGTTGGTAAGAGCATAGCCCGGTAAGCTAAGGTCCCGGGTTCAAACCCCGGTGTAGTCACTTTTTTAATTTCTGTCTGAAGTACTAACATAACAGCGTCATAGTCGCCTACTATAAAGCCAAGTTAAACATATATATATATATATATATATATATATGTTAGTACTTTAGACAGAAATTAAAAAAAGTAACTACACCGGGGTTTTTTAATTTCTGTCTAAAGTACTAACATAACAGCATCATATAGTCGCCTACTATAAAGCCAAGTTTATATAATAATGATGAAAATGTGAACTTCTTGCTCTCTGCGGCAAAATCAAAACTACTTGCACTTTTAGCGGGCTTTTTAACCCATCGGCTTACCATTAAAAATCACTGCGCAGTACCCCTGAAATCCATTTATTTTTTACGAAATGGGTGTGCGGAGCGCATCTCAGCGAAAAATTCACTGCTCCTACAAAAATAACCCGATTTACTTGAAATAAAAACTAAAATATAGCCTAAAAAATGTCTAGGGTGTTTTGAACTTTCCTACAAATTTTTCTTGGTGTCAAAATATCCACCCCTCATCTTCGTCATATCCTTCTAAATATTTCAAATTGCCGTAGCCGCCATAGCGCGCACAGCCGCCATACCGCCTACGAATGCAAACATAATCTTTCCTTCAAGCATAGACAGGCTAAACTTGACCGAGATAAGAGCCAAACACATCGTTGGGATGCAGCGAAGTGCGTAGAGTACATTGAGCGCAATCTCTGGTGATTGGACGAACCATTCTCATACAACGACCGATAATGTAGCGCGCTGTTCCAGCCCGTCGATCCGATGGCCAGGTAAGTCGGCGGTTATTCTAAACAGCCTGTCGATTCGTCCGGCGAGTAAGCCGATGGGTTTAATAGATGTGCGTTAATAACCGCAAGACTCGCAAAAGCTAAAAATAGTTCGAATTTCGAATAGTTAGCCCTACTAATTGAATTCGAATCGAATAAAGATCAAAAATTATTCACGAATATTATTCGAAAGTCGAAAATTCGTACAGCCCTCCTATTTTTTATATTTCACCAACTTTTGGTCAATCGACCAATTTTAATTTGACCGGTCAAAGTGCCATCCCTAGGTAAAGCACATATCAATTTTTTGGAAACTACACACAATTCTGTGTAAGGTTGTAGACAACAACAGATATTAAAATTTAAAACCACACTGTAGACCCTATCACAGTTTTTTAGTGAAATCTCGAGAACGGTGCAAAAATATTTTAAAACTAATTGTAGACAGCTATGAGTTTTGTTTATTAGAACAATATACCTAATGCAAGCAAAAATAATCAAATATTATATTAAGTGCAGTTTGTATTTCAAATATGCATTTAATTATTAAATATCAAATAAAAAACTCAATTACCAGCACACTACAATCATTTTTCGTGCAGGCAATAATTCTCAACCAGTTTTGCAATATTTTGGAGCGTTCACGAGATATCACCAAAACACTGTAATTTCACGTGGTTTTAATATTGGTGGCGGTCTAAGAATTAAAGTAGCCAAACTAATTGTAAAAACCAAGTAGCTGTAACAGACTTTATCAAATAACACAGCCTAATGATTATGACTGTGTGCCATAATCATTGAATATTAATAACAAACAATAAAAACAAAATTTACTTCTCTCTTGTACACCCCTCATAAAGTAGGAGTTTGGTTTCTTTGGGTTAAGGGTGAATCAACCGTTAGGTCATAATGCATAAGGAAAGTGAACAATAAATGAAATAAAGTTTTCATATGTTACTGTTTATTCATGTACATGTATACATTAATATATCTAATGTCTTAAACTTAAATTCACAATATTCCACCTTTGTACTACAATATGACAAGAATAAATACTATGCTAATGTACTGTATATATATATATTTTATTTCAATATTTCATTACTGGCCATAAAATAGAAACTCTGCAAATACCAAGCACACACCATTTCTCAATGGAACGATAAGCGAACGGCTATTAACGGGTAAGGGTAGCTCCATATTAAAACTTCCAAAAAATGGTTATTAAGACATCTCAAGAATACTATGCAACACGAAAAAGAAACTTCTTTATATTTGTACTAATTTTTGGATACAGTATTTTTTGTGTATTTACTAGGCTTGATCCTTGTGGTCACCCAACAATAGTTGGTCAGCAACCATAAATAAGGTTTCTCTCAGTTCTTAGGAAACGTGTAAGCTTAAAAGTATTTTTGAGATACCTACATTATAAAACTATAGTTAGAGAAATTTTAATATTAAGACAACACTACCACATAAAGAAATATAAGTACTATCACAACAAGCTATTGCGAAATATACATGGAATCATGTTTGAATTCGACCTAAATCGAAACACCCCTGTGCCATATTTGTGACGACGATTATGAACACAAGGTCGCATAAAGCAACAATAATAAAGTCAAATAAATATAATACTATTAGTAAGTTTGAACTAAATGTTAGTAAAATTAAACAAAAAAAACCCTAATGTATGCTTAAAATATTTCTCACCGGTACAAAAAAATGTAATAACATAATCAAACAAAGAAAAAATATACCCACTTAATCATTACAGAGCCCAAAAGTTCAGTCGTTGATTTGTTTATAAAATATTTCGACAACTTGTTCTTATACTTCTAACCACTACAACATTCACTATTTATTATAGCTAAAGATGTCTCAGATAGCTACTTCCAGGTGAAATACAAAATGCGTTCCGACAAAAGCCTTCATCTAGGGTATCTGATTGGCAATTTGATTACCGTAAGTTGTGCGTTTGCTCGCTCTGGCTACGAGACTGCTTACGAGACAGTGCAAAACAAAACTTGAACCAAATACTAAATAGGCATTGTTATATTCTAAGTTAGGATTGTTTTGACCGTCCTGCGATGCATTTGGGGGTGCGGTGTTTTTGTAATCGAAAACAGTCACCATTTGGCTAAATGTGCGCAACTTCAATCGTTAGTTCACATCTGTAAACAAATATTGCCAATGTCCCTGTAAACAATTTTAGCAGCATAGGCCTACATTGAACAGTTAGGATAAGCAATTAAAGATTTTAAGTAGTCCCTACCTAAACCTCAATACACTACGATTCAATTTCAGATTAATATTCTACCAGTTTTACGGGAACCCAAAATGTCAGCAAGCAATAGTTAAACATGAGAAACAAATTAATATTATAACTACAGAGAGCATCTGTTAGTTGACACAATTGTCACCAAATAGTTCGTTAACACACATGATAGTACATTCTTTCAGTTGTCAAGTTGAAGTTTTAAATCATCTAAAAAGTCATACTACCTATCTAACATAGCCTCATTCTCATAACTACAATCTGAAGTCATAGATATTATTGGATTCCTCCACTGCCTGGGTTCTACTACCACCATACATAACCTGATTCGAAGTCACACCAGAACCAGATCACAATTAGCACATCTACAACTACAATCTGAATCACTGAATGTAAATTGGCATACCATTCTTTTAACCCAACATCGCTTCATGGTTCATTCACAGCACAACTCCGAATAAGAAAGTCTTGAGCCATCTAGGCCTATCTTAGATCTAGAATAAAGCCATAAACCCTATCCTCAAATTAGGCCTGTACATTTTTACATGTAGCTTTTCGGAAACATGCAAATTGCAAACAACACTATCACGTAATGAACGCTAACGTCGATCTTTCAGAAGACAATGAACGGCATAATATGGGGGGGGGGGGACGCATCCACTTTATGAGGTTTATGAGTCGAGGACCAGCAAAAAGTTATCATAAAACCATCAATTTATACCGAAACCGATCATGGCACAACAAAAATTAATTAGTTACTGACACACCACAATAATAAAAATCGATGCCAAGAGTAAAACAAACAAAAATGGAAAAATGGCCGTTTTAACGTTGCCTTAACATGAGATACATAACTTACGTACAATTCACAATCTTTAGTTGGCATCACAAATCAGTTGACAGTATCTACAGGTTTAACGTCAAAACATTCATTATTAATATTGTACAGTCAGCCCTACAAGCATTATCCTTTGTTGGGCACTGCACAGAATCACACCTTTAGCAATTGAATTAAGTTTTGTCCTGTAGCGCCAAATGTTACTCCACAGGTTCCAAATTCCTGCCAGCACAAACATTAAACGTGATCGCCATTACACACAATCTTTATTCTACATATTAATCATTAACTAATAACAAATATAATGTTGTATTATTGTTCAATGTCCATTATCTTAACTGTTCGCAATTCTTTTAGATTACTTTACCATACATTTATTTATTTAATTTTAACGTCTAGATCCTATTCAGTTATAAAATGATTTACAACGGGGACAATTCATTGATTGCATTAAATATTTTTTTTATAATGAATGACAGCATACAAATATGATCATTAAGCCTTCTACAGAAACGTTTGCATCAAATTTGTAATAATACAATCTCACAATCCAAAAATACTACGTGCTTAAATACTTCAGTCTTCCAGTCAATAATTAATTATCTCACATAGCGTCCAGTGATTCGCCACAATCAAAACTTCGAGCAACACTATTGCTTACTTGGTGAAATACCAATCAAAAGCCTAGCCATCCCACTACCATAGCAAATGACACACAGTGCACTCTGTATAGAACAGACCATTTACAAAATTATCTTATTTATCTAATATGTAAAACATCGATCAACGTTACAGTTAATTGTTCAACATGTGATGAGAAAACTGATTCTGAACTGAACTAACAAAACGTGTTGTGATTGGGGTTCCAAAGTAACAAATAGAAATCACAAGAAAGGAATATGTATTCTTTGCAATTTGGCATTGGCCAAATAATCAATACCTAGTGTATATCAAACACTCTATATATCTGCGAGTTTATTTTGATATCAATTCGTTTTAAATATAGCGATATTGGAAAACATAAAATAAGAAGTGATTTTTTTAAATACGGTATCCATATTTCACAGTAGGCTACCGGTTGTTTTCGGAAACCTTGATCTGGTTAACCCGACGGATCCCGACATAAATTGGCGTTCGGAAACCAGCCCGATTCAAAGTATCTGCGTTCGAAAGCTTAAGAGATCCATCGGATCACGTAATCTGGGTTGGATCTAATGATCCTTAATCAGAGAGGGGTCAAGTGGGTTGGATCCGATCCGATCGATTCCGAGGTTTTCCGAAAACACCCTACCATTACATGGAGGGATTAAGACGCCCTGCGCCATATTTTTTTGTTAATAAATTTCCAATTACCTCCTTATGTAGTTTCCCCTGCAATATCACCATCCCAAAGTGACACTGTTGTCCATCCCTATTAGCAATGGTCTACTGGAACCGCAGATACGGTATCGACAAACTTTGAAATACCTATTATACGTCTGATACACATTCTTTGCACTATGCGGGCAATAACCCCGACTACAGACATAATTTGAGATAATCAATTGATTAAGCATCGCGGCATTACCGTACCTCGTAAATCCTTGTAGCTACATACTTGTTCTTGACCTCATTTAGCCCTATACGCAAGTTGGCGAGTTACGCGGGTCGTTTAAACAGGCGTCGACTCAACGGTCGAGTTTTTATTGTTGTTTATCCTTGTTGTTATTACATTTTTTAACAAGAAAAAGGCCGTCGACGCTAGCAAAAATGCAAATTCATGCAAATTTCAACCTGTGTCGAACGCTAATAAAACAG
>JAMZAV010013989.1:0-14517 GCA_024449915.1 Sweltsa coloradensis
TACGGGGCCCAATTTTTAAAAATTTTTTATGTTTTTTGGGATGGTCTACCTTATTCGGAATAATAATAACATTATATTTTTCAAATGTTCGTAATGTTCTTTATTTCAACCCTCATTCCATAGAATAATATCATTGCATAGAGACAAAAACAAAAACTTTAATTGAATTTTTTTGGTTTTCCTCTCATTATTGGAGGGTTTTGTACACTCAATACAAAATTGAGAATGTAAACACTTCTTTATATTGACGGACGCCCGTCTTTTAGGGCCAGCCCGTGAATGGTGATATTTGATCTCAGGCGACCTTGGGCAATGTGTGAGCGATGGCCATCTCGCGCCCTCTCAAACCTTTCTGCAGTACAAACAGACCCCCACTGCCCGTCAAATATACGGCTCGCTTTTGGGAGGGACAAAATTAAAAATTTTTTGGAGGGGGAATTCTGAGGCCCTCCCCAAACAGTCTCCCCCCCGCAATCCCCTCACCCTTTCCCCGTTTTCATCCCCAAGTTAGTTAACGCCGTGACCCCTTAATTTGGGGCGATTTCTCCAATGTCTAGTAAAAGACTAGACAGATCCGAGAAAAGGGAGCATTCTATCGTAAAACAGAGCTGATTTTCTTTAGTTATACACATTTTTACTATACGGGGTTTTTAAAAGACGCAGTTATTGTGATGTGAGTGAATTTGGTGCTGACGTGTGTTTGGATCTCATTCAACTATACTCTATGTTAAAAAAACTGTACAAAATTTAAAGCTTGTTATTTTCCATTTGTTTATAAGAGTTGTAACAATTTTGAACACTTGACTAAGTCTATCCTTTTGTATTAAATATTCTTACTTCAAAAGCCAAATTAATTTAAATTATTTCTTCACTTTTTTACACATTTTGCTTCAAAAACTATGTACATCAATTAAAACATAAACTTTTTTCTTCCAATTTTTTACAAAATCTAAACCATTATAACAACATTCTGGGTGATTTTTGTTATTAATATCAAAATTAAATTTCTTCCTTGCACTATATTTGTGCAAACTTTCATGATAACAATTTTTAATCAAAAAATTTTACTGACTTGTATAATAAGTGATTTTATGAATAAAGTGGGAAAAAATAACATTTAACTGCGTGTGAACTTATTTGCCTTTGTTTAATTAGCGTGTTCTCATGATTTTTTTTTAAAGTTTCATCGTAAAAATCTCTACATTTAAACAGTAAATTTGGGAATTTATGCCATGATCCCCGAATTCGTCTTTCGGCCACCTTACTTTTAATACTGTATAGGGGCCCGTTTTTAACAGAAGCCAATTTCGCTTTCATTAAGGTATACAATGTACTGCAAGCAGCGGTGCGCTAACACACAGGCCGAGTTGCTATTTATGAAGGGCCTATGTATTTATTATTAAGCCAAAGGACATACAACGTGTACATAATGGCATACAAAGATTAATTGAACAAATCATAAATTACAATTATTTCATGTTAATACTGAAGGATGAGTATATGTTTAGACAGTTTGTGAATCAAGTGAAGAAAAAATTATGACAATTTGAAAGAAGTGTGAAGATAAATTAAATTGTAAAAAAATGATCATGACGAAACTCTCCGAGTATTAAGCTTTATTTCGGAGAAAGGAATTCAATTTCAATTTGAAGAGTGCAAGTGAATTAGAGTGTTTAATTGATGCTGGTTATTCATTAAATATTGCACTAATTAAGCTTGATTCTACATAAATGAGTCGAGCTTGTTTCGTAAGATGCGTGGTTAGATTTAGGGATGAAAATTTTAGTATTAGATCTTGTAAAATTTGAATGGTTGAGCAATGTTTATTGGAAAATGATGAGGATTTGAATAAACAAAAGTGGCAACATCCAGGAGGCAGTGGCTGTGCCAATAGGGCATTGATTAAACGAGTGAGCGTAGCGAACGGAGTGATCTCCATTCAACTTAAATGGTGGTCAATTGTTATTCTGCGTTCGTGTGTATGTGAGTGTGTGTGTGTACGTTGAAAATCAGCCGAATCTCTGAACAGATTGCGCTGAAATTTTAAACAGACATCCGGTACGAGTTTATTGAGAACTGCTAACAAAATCAGCAAAATTCATTGCGATTTAAACCTACAAGAAATACAAAACTGAAAAATAGACTTCCAATGTTTAGAAATTATTTTAACGACAATGATTTAGATTTTGAAAAGATATTTTTTGTTTGTTATTCGCCTGGCCGTGAAATGCCGTGCCCATGCAAGGTCTGTCGAATGTTGCACGTCAATGTACCCCCAAATTCCGCTCGTAGATTGAGTAAACCTTGCAATATTTTCAAGTATTTCGTACTGGCTATGTTTACCATAGTAGGCCCTATTGCCACAGATGATGGACTACACTGCGTTATATGCATTTCAAAACATGTTTAATTATTTTTGAAATACAATCTAGAAATTACAAAATCTTTCCCGACCAGAGGATTGAACCCACTTCTTTCACATTTCGGCTACAAGGGCGCCTTAGCCAACTAGACTAGGAAACGCCAAAGTCGTAGTTTAGACGAGTGAGCGAGTCATGTGGTGAGTACCCGGGAACATTTGCATTTAAGTTTGATAATTATATTCGTATAACTAATAGTTTTTTTTAAAGTTTAGTTGGTATACGGGACGGGCGCGTCAACTGTAAGGTCATAATGCGCCTCTCTAGCCTATGATAGGCTAGGTAGGCCTAAGGTAGGGGAAGAAAAGTAATGTAACCGGGTAAGGGGTTCCACAAGGATCTATATTAGGGCCAGGTTTTTTCAATGTCCAAATAAATGACCTGCCAAAGTCAGCTTCGGCTGGAAATATCGTGCTGTATGCGGATGATTCTACAGCAGTGTTAGCGCATAAAGATATTAGGGAACTGGAAGTAGATGGATTTGTTGTATTTAATGAGATTGCGCAATGGTTGAGACCTAATAACCAGGTACTTAATGTTAGTAAAACAAAGTTCATGATCTTGAAAACCAGGGGAGCAACAGAACAAGACTTCCATCTTAGAACATTGGAAGGTAGAGATGTAGATCAAGTAAATGTCGTAGGTTTCTTGGGTGTATGTATGGACGATCGTCTAACCTGGAATGAGCATGTCGATCATGTAGCTAAAAAAATTAGCAGTAGTCTTTATGTACTGCGTAAGCTAAAATATACCGAAGCTCGGAAATAATGCTATCCGTTTATCACTCTTTAATAGCATCACACTTAAGTTATGGTATTTTTGTATGGGGTGATAGTTCTAAAAAAAACATGCAAAGGTTGTTTGTACTTCAAAAAAAAAGCAATCCGGCTGATCTGTAACATGAAAAAAGGGGAGTCATGTAGAGGAATTTTCAGGAACTGTAAAATAATGACACTACCTAGTATTTATATCTTTAAAACCATCTTGTATCTGAAACAGTATAGACCTGATAGATTGAGGAATTGTGATACTCACAGCCACAATACCAGGCGGAAGCAGGATATGTATAAAGTGCCCCACAACTCAACTCTCTATGAAAAAGGACCAACTTATGCCGGTGCCAAATTGTATCACAAACTGCCAAGTAATCTGAAGCAACTGGATACCATAGGATTGTTTAAACTGGAGCTGGAGAATTTTTTAATTGATAAAGAATTTTATGACATAGATGACTTTCTGAACATGTAAAAACTGTAGGATTAGATTGAATTTTATCTGTAATTTTATCTGTAATTTTTGACATGTGTCACACGATCTTCTACATGTAATTGTAAAACAAATTGTAAATGGCACGAATAAATAAGATGAAAGATGATGACATGGCTCACTCACTCGTTTAACAACGACTTTGGCGTTTCCCTAGTAGCCTATTAAACCCCTATTGTAGACTAGATTAGCAGTGTCCAATACTTCCGCACAGGCACGAGCGTAGCAAATTGAAGCGTCGAAAATCTAGTTCAAGATGGCGATTTGGCGTTTTAATTTATGCTTGTTCAAAGCAATAAAGTATTTTACTGGATTTATTGATATGGTTTTAGCTTTTGCAGCATGGAATTGAACAAATAGAAACAATAAGAAGTTATTGCATAAGGGGATTTCGTAATCCTTTGATGTTAAAGGCTAGTATGCTCAGCTGTCAGACTGGCGGCCATCTTTAAATATTCGGTCTACAAATCGCTCCCATTTAATTAACATGCAAACTGGGATTTCAAGATGGCTTCTAATTGTCACGGAAGTGGACCACCGACTGCTAATCTAGCCTACAGTAGTTTAATATCAATGCAATAGGGCAATGCCAAGCTGGTTAGCCCTGATTCTCCGCCAGGGTCGCATGAACAGGGTTTGGTAACAGGACTTTTTACATTGTGGTTCCAGTGGAACTTACACATGGCGGTGACCAAACGTCTGTCACCTACCACAACAATAATGCACTGCAGTCAAAATGTTGGAAAATTTCTATTTTATCAATGTCCAGACGGATACCTCCCTCAAGGCCCGTTCCCGTACGGCCCGATACCTTTTTTTTCCTTAGAGCCCATTTTTCTACCTGTTGATAAAGACCATGTTTCACAAGGGTGTATTCACTTAAGGCCCTTTCCTTTAAGGCCCGTTCCCTTAAGACCCGTTCCCTTAAAGCCCGTTCCCACAAGGCCCGTTCCATCAAGGCTCGCAACCGTTGCCCTCCCTAAGGATTAGTGATTAGCCTCCCAATTATTATTTAATTGCATTTTAATCGCATTTTAATTAGATTTACATAGGTGAAATCAAACTGCAGTTGTAGGTTACAAATAAAGTTACAGGAATCTAGTAAATGAACAACTATTGCCGATGTACCAGGTAACAACTATTTTACTATCATGAAAAGTCTACCATTAACAATTACAATATTATCAATTTAATTTTGGCTTAAATTTATTGCATTAATAAATATATCATAAACGTAGGTAATGCACTATCAACGGCGCAATGGTTTACCACAATTTACATGTCTATATTTATGTGGTGTGTCTGTATCTTAAACGTATTCGTATTGCTAACTTGGTTCCAATTATTTATGAAAATTAGTGATTATTTTTAATTTTTCATAAATCAACGACATATGGGGTAAATATATTTCACTGGTGTAATTTTTTGTGCACTGATGTTTGTGGCATGCTTATTACCCAAATACAGTATCTACCTCTAAAACATGTCGGGAAATCGCTTAAATTTGCATTTTTTAATATGATTAATAAACAATACTATTTATGCTTAGTGTCAATAAAAAAAAACGAAAATATTTTTTTCCAATTTACTTTTAAATAACTTGGATGCATTAAATAACGGGAACGGGAACGGGCTTTAAGGGAACGGGCCTTAAGGGAATACACCCTTGTGTAACATGGTCTTTATCAACAGGTAGAATAGAATACGGGAACGGGCCTTGAGGGAAACTACCGTCCATAGTCCATTTTACAGTCAACTGAGAGTAGCTGTTTTGGCATTGCTTCCAAATGAAGAACAGTTTGGTTAGCCCCAACTTTCTTTGTGTCGTCTTACTAGGGGTTGCAGCTAGTTCGAGTCCTTGTGTTATTGTTGTCTGTTAGTGATCCCTTCCTTCCTTCAATGGCCATGTTGTAAACTACCTTTTCGATCATAAAGTTTATTGAGGTCTAACAACGATTACGGTTTACCCTTCCCAACTCAGAACCACATCCACAACTAATAAAATATTAAAATTAAAATTAAAATTAATTAAATTCATATTCATTCACAGTAATACAAGTGGAATACATTTACGTATATTTGACACCAACGCACGTGCGTTCGAATCCCGCGTAAAAACCTTTTTATTTCATCATTGATTCAATAATGACATATTTTATTATTTATAACCGATGTTAAATAGTAAAAGACGGAATTCACAAATAAATACGAACAATCTGATGTTTTCAAAAAACTTTTGCCACGGTAACATTAGTTCCTAATTTGCATTGAATGTGTGAGGGGGTATCTTGGGAGAATGATAGTTAAATTAAAAATATATTAATAATGAATTTAATGATCATAACGTAATGATGTGCGTATGATAAATAATATTTATATACGGGGCATAAAATAAACAATACCTAGCTAAAAAATAACAAAAAAATTCATCACAGGATTAAAATAAATTAATAATGAAACAATTTTTAAAATACAATTGAGTCATCCAAAAGATACCAAAATGAGCAAATAATACCGTATTAAAGGATACTTTTCCCCGAGTCGTCAACCCTTAATCCCTAACGGGACGTGAGGGAGAAAGTCCAAGAAACGTGGTCGAAACGTGGTGGATTGCGAACAACAGATGTTTTGTCACCATCTTTTCATAATTTGGACGGTATCTTTCTTCTTGTGGAAAATTGCCGATGGTTTTGTTTTCATTGTTAGAAGTACGAAGAATTACCGAACAATGTGAGTCAGATCTGCGATCGACTGAATCATTTCTCAGGTTTTCAATCAAAATAAATTTTAATAAAACGATAATTAAATCTATTTACCTACTCAGTTAAATAGAGCATAACCCTTTATAGGGCAAAACTTTTTATCCATAATTGTTCTTTCTACCTTAACAATTTGAAATTTGTGATTTTTTAAATAAATTTTAGATTTTTTTTTTCTTGGTCTTTTAGGAAAAAATGCTGATTTTGAAATCCAAATTGCTCTCAAAGTTTTTAAAAAATCCAAAATTTGAATAAATTTTCAAGAATTAGATTTTTTTTCAAATTTTCATTTTTTTTTCATTTTTTTTTGCATGTTGAAATAGAATCTACTACAGGCAAACAAAATATCCGGGACATCCCGGAAATTTGTGTATTTTTGTGTTTTTATACACAATTCGATTTTGATCAATTATAAAAATCGTTCTAATCATTAGAATTTAGTAAGGAAAAATGCTACCAATTCAGAACAAAACGAAGCAGCTTTTTGACTGGGTGTAAAGTATGAAAAACTAACAGATTTAATTGTGTAGATTTTGAAAGAAAGTGGTAACTATGTGTACCACTAACCTATAAAGGGTTAAATTAGTTTTAGGGGGAGACTTACAACGTTATACGTTATACGTGTTAAGCTGACAAATGGCGATTCTAAAGTAACCAGCAACATATTGTTCTTATACCAAATCGAAAGAAGTAAAAAGAAAACACAGCCTGCACCGGGATTTAAACCCGGAACCATCGGCATAGGGAACATGAATAAACCAACATAACAAACCCGCCACAATATTGAGATTGACTCGTACGTATTCATGACCGTCCTGTATCCGCCAATGCGCCTTTGTCTGCTTCGTTATTGTCTTACTCTTGTGCATGTTATTTCCATTATCAAGCTAGACGCAGAGACGACGAAAGTTCTTTATTTAATTCACGGAGCTAAAAAGCCTATTATACAATACAACCGAAAGTTGTGAACATCATCATGATTCATGACCACCCTGACAGTGGCTTAAGCTTTCATATGAATTTATGTTTAATTTCTCTGCTTCCAATGCAAAATATCGTGGGTTCGTATCGGTGGTGCCGATAGGGTTAAACATTAAAAACGCTTTGAGATGTATGTATTTATCAATTTGAATACAGATACTATCAGCTATAGCTGTGTTTTTGTATGTATATGTTATGATATGTTGTCAGTGTACACTTTTATCTTTATTTTTATATTATTGTTACGCGACACAATCGACAATGAATTGTATTTTTTATTATTTATTTATTTACAATGGTGACTGTCCAGAAATAAAATAAAATAAAATTCATTCGTTCCTCTTTAAATTAAAAGTCCTGACCCCACTGAAAATCAGTTGTGTGAATGAGCGGCAGACTCTAAATTCGAATATAATATTCGATATCGATAGGTCATTTGCCATTACTCCGCGAGCCGTATGTAGTTAAGACTTGCGCTAAACCGTACATGCCACTATAAAAAAAAACTTTAAAAATTATACACCAACTGCTAGAACAATATGCATTTTTAGAAATATATTATTGAACGATAGTTTTACGAAATGATATGGTAATTTAGGAATACAATTAATGCAGGTCAAGAACACACCACATTTTAAATTATACATTTTATTGCCTTCCCCCTTCCACTGAACACCACATCTCAGAACCTTACCACCCCCCATTCAATATTTACGAGCTACTTTAGGGGATGTCCAACATCGGCTGGCGAAAGGAACCAGTTTTCGTCGCCTGAAGCACTCTCAGTTCGGAATGGAATGCACTATAGACAACTGTGACCAAATCCCGATCGTTCTGCGCTCTGGTGTGAGATTAGTTTGACCATTGCCATGATGTAGTGTGACGGTACGTAAATCTGTGAAATCTACTTTGCATGGGACGTTTATGTGTCGCCCTACAGTCATTAAACGTTTTGATTTTGAAAACCGTCATAATCGCGGGGGGAAGGCCTACCTGACAATACATGCACATCATCGGGGGTTGACAACTCGGCATTTTAGTGTACACTGATTTTTGATTTCGAAATCAGAATTGATTTTTTTTGATTTTGTGATTTTTTTGTGATTTTTTATGATTTCGTGATTTTTCCTTGATTTTTGTGATTTTTTTTGTAATTTTTTGATTTTTCATTGATTTTTTTTTCTCAAATGATTTTTTTTTATTTTTGGTGATTTGTTTGATGATTCGTTAGTTAGTAGTAAGTGAGTGGTGTCGCAGATGGTTCTTCAACCCTATCTCATCTTTATTTGTCTTCATCGTGAGCAAGTAAACAGCAACCACCTCCACAGCACAATGCCCGTGCACTAATGAAAGCTGCCCTCAGACTGTCCGATACAGCAATCCGCAGCAATCCGCAAAAATCGCAGTAGAAGTCGAAATCGCGGCAGAAACAAAGGCACAGTGTGTTACTGTAGCGAGAAGGGTTGCACGTGTACACTGGCCCGCGCACTGGCCTTGGCAGTGGAATCATATTATCCAGCCGTGTACGCCGCCAAACATTGTATCGCCGTGTAGTTCAAATATACTCACATAAACGCAAATATGGCTCCTTTGATCTCGACTTCGATACAACACGAATGCCGCATGTTTTGTAAATTTCCGTGATTTTTAGATTGTTATCGATTTTTTATGATTTTTTGTGATTTTTTGATTTTTTCATGATTTTTTGATTTTTTGTTCACTATATTGATTTTTTGATTTTTATTGATTTTTTTTTACATTTTTCCTAAGTGTACACTGATTTTTTTGGTCGTTAACCCCTCGCACATCATTTAGTTCAGGTACGAACATTCCTTCATGTGTGAAAAAATGTTTTAAAACAAGCTCAAAATCACTTTGCAGAAAATATATTACTCCTTCGTCTCCTGGTTTGTATTGTCAATTAATGCCATAGCTATCAACACTCATGATGTGTATTCTATTGTATAACAATACATTTTGCAATGTTACTTAAAAAATTATAGAGATTCCACATAATAAAAACACAAGAGACAAGACGTAAGAGTAAATAAAACGTTAATAAATGTGAACGAAAATAATGGCGAATAATGGTTACGAATAACATTTTGACAAGGATGCAGTCACGGAGCAAAAGGCTACTTGCAACTTAGTCACAATTGTCGAGGGGAATGAGGGGTATTCTCCGCTTTGAGCCCAAATGATGGACAAGCAACCATCGTTTCCAAAGTGGACGCCTGCTGAACGTCGCACAACTTATCACGCTCTAACTTTTACCCTTTTAATTTTCGGGAAAAAACTTAAGAGGAATAATATTTAGCAAATATATCATTCCTTCTAATAGAGATTATTTTGAATTTTTAGACAGACGTTAACGTGTTATATAACGTACATCATATATGATGTACGTATTGAAATAATATTTAAGACTTTTACTTGTTTTTTTATGAAATTAAATAAAACAACTTCAATTGACAAAAACCTAGTGATCGGATTTTGACAACACCTCTTTCAAAAAATTCATCGGACTGTTTAGACAAGAAATAAATAAACTTTCTAGATAGAAAGTGCACAGAACGAAAATTTATAGCATAGGGTAATATGCATGGTATGTGTTTTCATCTAAAATACGCGCTTTTGACGTGCTAATGAGCCGTGAAAAACTGCACGCTATGCTGTAAAATTTCGTTCAGTGCTTTTTCTATCGAGAAAGTTAACTTAATTCGTCTTATTAGTTGGATGCATATTTAGAGAGAATTCCTGTTGAAATCTGATCAGTAGTTTTTCATCAATTGAAGTTGAGAAGACTTTAAGTTGTTGATAATTTTGTCATTTATAATGCGTAGCTTGTTATAACAAGCTAACGGTTCTGTTAAAAAATTCAAGATAGTCGCCATTAGAAGCCATTTAGCGCCATAGCGCCATTTTTTTGTCAAACGGTACAAATACGAGTTTTGTACCGTTTGACAAAAATTCGTACACCAACTATTATTTTCAGAAAACTATTTTAGCTATAGTCAAGTTGTAGCTAAAGGTGTTTAGAAACTATGTCCAGAAAACCGATTCTTAAAATTTAATTTTGAACGAGTCTTGTATATCACACTTCTAAATATAATTTCCAAAAGTGAGGTTATGTCCCGCCCAAAAAATTCACATTTTTTCCTGTTATTTTAAAGGCCTTCTTTCATTCAGCAAACTTTTCAGACATGTTTCTTCGACTTTCAAATTAACGGCCAGAGGCGGTACAATAGCCTTTAGAGCGCGAAAATGTAACGGCGATTGGCGATTATTTAGGTCTCAATGCTTTTGAGTGCTCGGTTTGTCTGTTTTTGTTTTTCTTAAATAAAATTATGTGTGGGATATTGTTAGAACAAACTGATTTCAACATGCTATAACATGCTATATTCTATGTCTTCATGTTTTTCATGGTAAATAGTAAACAATGCAATCGAATATTCGGAATTTTGTATGGTACGTTCAACTCTAAAGGCTTAACTAGCAATCGTATAATATACAACAGTCCCTCATTCAGTATTATATATTTTCTGGACTGTATAGCGTATGTAATAGTATAAATATATGGTCTGCAATCAGCTCTTACAACGATGCATTATGTCGTGTATTCCACCACATGGCGATGAGATTAGCGGAATCAATATGCATATTTCAGTAGTTATTTTTTGTCGTTGCGATTGAAACATTCGTTCGAAACAATATAAAATAAGCTTTAATTAGACTGTTTGAAATGGTCGTACATATTTGTGACATGCGCTGTTAACGTATTACTACTCTAACCGTCAAGAAAAAGTATTAGTCGAGTCGACCTTAGCCTACGCAACTGCATGGTTGTGTAGTCGCGTATAGATTTAAAAGTAATTCGAATTTCCTCGCTGCTCACATATTTTCCTCTCCGTCTGCTCAAGATAGATATGCGCCTCTTAGTACAGACCATTATTATTTGAAGAGTGCTTCGAAAAGTAAGGGTTGTCAATTTACATTTGAATCGATAACGACAGGTCTTCTTTCTAGTAGTAAACGTAAGTGTCGGCTCTTCTTCCCTGGAGAGAACGTTTGTAACACCCAGGTGTCCTTATCCGGGGCGGAAACGTGAGTTACGCAGAACAGATTTAAAAGTATTGTTTTACTCTGTTGTTGCTTGTTAAAAATTAAAACATAATTAACCGTTATAAGCGAACTCAACTATCTGTCGCTTACTTCGCTACAGGTGACTTGCGCTTGTGCCCGTTGAGCTCATGCAAAAGAAGGGTAAACAAATATAATTGTGTTCAAAATCACAATACATTTCACCATACTTACATTAAACCAACATAACTTAAGTTAATCAAAACATATGCATAACCTAAAATTACCATTGTAATCTCCACATGAGTAGATCTTACAATTTGCATTTTGTTTCTTGATCAACTCGCAATATTTTATCGAAATAATTAAGTCTGTATGCGTTTAAGATGAAGGTGCAACAAGGGATCTTTGATGACTATTCCTACGAGTGTATGGACTACAACGTACGCGTCTTCCTCATCGTTGGATTATGGCCTTTGAAACCAGGAGAAAGAAATCTTTATTTTCGTGCAGTGCGGTTTTTACCTTACTTGGCTTTATTCTCATACTTTCTTCACTTTTTCGTGGCATGTTACAACATTAATAGCAAACTGGGCGATTATATCTTGCTATCTGAAGATGTAGTAGCGGATATTTTTCTGATGAAAGGTGTTTTGCGATTGGCCGTTGGTATTTTCAAAATCGATTTTATGGTTAGCGTGATTGATAAGCTAAACAGTTTCACGAAGTCCTATAATGATGACGCGGAGCAGAAGATATTTCAGAAATATAAGAAGAAAGCACAGATGTATACCGTTCTCTATATAGTGGGACGTATTGTTGTTAACTTATGCTTTATGCTAGAACCCTTGCTTGAAAGTGACCGACGGTTTCCACTCAATACACAATTCCCGATTCCCAATTCACTAGAATCACCTCAATTCGAAGTGCTGTATTTTGCCACAGTATGTATGGGTTTTAACATTGATTGTTCGATTGGTATCGGTGACGTGTCATGTGTGATTACGTGGATATACTTAACTTGCAACTTTCGAATAATCCAATACAGATTGGAATCTATAAGAGGATATGCAACCAAGAAAGTCTTTGTTGAGCGAATAGTTGGCAAAGACGATAGAATAACTACAATCCAGAATCTTATAGTCACTGATCTTGGAGCTTCTAGTTCGAACACTAGGCTTATGAGTAACAAACAATTGCAGCCTGAAGTTCAACCAGATCCTGCAAGGGCTGACCAACCGAACACTACTACATTAAAGTATGATGAAGCGAGTACAACTTCAATGTCAACACAACAGCAGCTAGTTGTAGCACCATGCAGAACGACAAGGCGCCGTCGAGTTACCACAAGAGCGGCAATCAAATCACATCTCAGACTTCGTACCACAGCCAGAAGAGTGATCGGGGTTTGTGGTCGAAATGCGCCAATGATGTGGTCTCAACGAGATCCTGGCCAGAAGAGCAGGTGTGCAGTGGCAAGTGACATCAACACGGAGATGGACCGGCATTTAGATGAATGTGCTCAGTTCCATATAGATCTTTTGAGGTGAGCCGATGAAATTCTCATTAAAAATAATGCAAGGCATTTACAAATGTATCCTGTTCCTCAATTGTAGAGAATCTTTAAAACACAAATCCACAGTTGCTCAGATTGCCATGAATTAAAATAACTTATAAATTTTCCATTGCAGTTTCACTCAGCATGTACTAGATAATATTGACCGAATGCTTTTCTTCGAGATAGTGGTGGGAGCTGTGGTGATTTGCATTGATCTCTTTCGGGTGGCTACGGTGAGTAACAACTAACTGAATACTTAGACTCGACCGTTACACTGGTGGTTCTTGCTTGTCCTCGACACGTTTTAAGATGTGATTATGTTTCTGTACAACACGGCAATATCATAAAGGAGCAATACGATATGCAACAAACGATTATGAAAATTATTTGAAAAGCATAGCAGTTAAAAATTCAATGTTGCATTGTATAACATATAAATATGTTTATTTATATATATGATAAAAACAAGGATCTTGGGTAAAACCGCGTCGAAAATAAGATGAACCAGGGCAGAACCTGGGCGTCCACCGACGTTTCGTCCGTACTACGTCAGACATTTTCAAGGTTGACTGTGACTCTACGGAGGTTGGAGTCACAGTGGTTGGCAAGCACGCAGCGCCCGCCTTATATAGCCTCGGCTGACGGTGCGGGGTGGCGAGGTTATATAGAAAATAGGTGCGGGGGGGCTATGACAAGAAGCCGGACTAAAAAGGTTTCACTACAGTAAGCTGTGCTATTTTGTTTCTCAATTGCCACCATCCGTATATTTTTTCGATATGACATCGCTGCCCCGCACCTTTTCACGATATGACCTCGCCGCCCCGCACCTATTTTCTATATAACTTCGCCGCCCCGCACCTTCAGCCGAGGCTATATAAGGCGGGCGCTGCGTGCTTGCCAACCACTGTGACTTCAACCTCCGTAGAGTCACAGTCAACCTTGAAAATGTCTGACGTAGTACAGACGAAACGTCGGTGGAAGCCCTGGTTCTGCCCTGGTTCATCTTATTTTCGACGCGGTTTTACCCAAGATCCTTGTTTTTATCCTATGTCGGGCCGCGAAAACCTACAACAATATATATATATATATATTATATCGCAGACTTTCACGGATTGAATATGCAGACATTGTATTTCCGGGTAGTTCGTGGTGTTTTATTATTAGTTCCAACGTTTCGGGCAGTTCTCCCTGCCCATCTTCAAGGAAATTTAAAACATAAAACAATATCAAAAACAAACAAAACCTTACTTCATAGCATACACTGTAACTGGATACATAGACAAAACTAAATAGCTTAGAAAACAGTTGCGAAAAGACTTATGTAGGAAGAACTAACCGCAAAATATCTGTCCGCATCGACGAACATAGAGTTGCAGTTAGACGTATGGAAACCACCTCAGCTCTTTCAAAATGCTTTCGACAAGGAGCACATAGAGTTGCATCGAACACTAAG
>JAMZAV010013990.1:0-15357 GCA_024449915.1 Sweltsa coloradensis
TAGTTCAACATGTTGTGCACTTGCAGGACCCGGCACCTCCACCAACACGTTATTTAGATTGCGAATTGTTTTTATGAACGCATTCCCACTCAGAAGAGGAGCAAATGGGCTTAACCGTGACTCACCGGACCGAACAATTACGTTTTAATGGTGGGTAATGGTAGTATTTGCAGTGTAGGGTGGTAACACATCAAGTGTTATTTGTTATAATTCTGTCCCAGGTATATAACTGTCGAAGAGAAGAGACACCTACCCTAAGAGATCCTGTTCCCTCCAACTCATTACCCAGCTACATTATAGTATATATATTTAGTTATATAGTAGCACTAACACAGCAACCGTGAAAGTTTTTAAAGACATTGTATATATAGTAATGTATATGTATATGTATATATATGGATTCTTAGGCTTTCAGGGCCGCTGGTAGATGTAGATGTGGATTCTGCGGTGATTTGCCCTGTGTTTTGAGTTGATGGCTCTAAAAAGAACCGTTCTTCTCGACGTTTCGAAAAGCTGTGGCTTTCCATCTTCAGGAGTCGATGCTGAGTCTGTGACGGACGGCAGTCGAATGGCATGAGTCCACTTCGTGCCTCCCAAATTTGCCGGCCTGGTAACCAATCAGGGGTCAGACGCGACCTGATTGGTGCGGGCGTTGTACCCCTGCGCCCTGATTCGTGCGCGCGTTGTACTCCTGTGTACGCGCCCTACTCTGGTATTGCAAGCTGGCGGTCCAGATGATGGCTGTACCGTGGAGTCAGTGATGGTCCTGAGAAGGTTTTTTTTCTCCCCTTGTCCAACTTCTTAGGCGGGTGGCGAGATCTGTGGCGAGCCTCGTCGTCCGGTTCCACTGGTTGAACCGTGATGGAAGCGATGATTGGTTTCCAAGCCTGGGGAGGCAACTCCCCTCGTCCCGCTTGTTGAGGTTATGAGGCCGCTTTTCAATCTCCACCCCTTTCCCCGGGCTTCGCGAGGGAGGAAGTTATCAATGGTGGCAATGCAAGGGTATCAGTGAAGTTTAATCGCATGTCCAGTTTGTTCACATGTTGGGCAAGAGCAGAGGAGGTGACCTTACTGGTCACATTTCTAGAATGCTCCTGGACACGGACAGAGATCTTTCCCGCCCGTTTGGCCGATGTATGATTGGTTGCAATCACCGCATGGGACCTCATACACACCCTTACCCTCCAAGGAATACGGTCCTTAGCAGTTCTCAGGAGATACCTATTGTCTGTCAGTGTTTAAGATGGTCTTGATGTTGGCAGCCGCTAGTAACTTTTTGATGCGTTCTGAAGAGCCCATCACATAAGGCAGAAAGGCATAGGATAAAGGGTAAATCTCCCCCTTAGTCTCATTACTGGTGGTCTTAGGTGCCTATTTCCCAAACCTTGTTGAATAGTCGGTTAGGAAAGCCCTTTTTTCAGCAGAGCTTCACGTAAAGCCTTGGCTCAGCCTTGATGTGGTCTCCATCAGAGATGCGTTTTGCGCGAGTAGCAAGTGTGTAGGCAACGGATCTGATCTGGGCTGGGGCATGGTGAGAAGTGGCGTGCAGGGATCGGTTAGTGTGCGTCGCTTCCGATAGACGGTATGGCCAAGACTGCCATCGGGTCTCTTCATTACGAGGACGTCCAGGAAAGGTAATTTTCCTTCGACTTCCAACTCTATGGTGAACTTAATGTTGGGGTGGACCGAGTTGAGATGGTCATGGAACTCGGCTAGCTTCTCTTTGCCGTGTTTTCCAGATGGCAAGCATCATCGAGTAGCGTCGCCAGCATCGGGGTTTAAGAGGAGCTGAATCCAGAGCTTTGGTCTCGAAAACCTCCATGAAAAAAGTTGGCAACCACCGGTGAGAGTGGTGATCCCATCGGGGCGCCTTCCACTTGCTTATAGAAACACCCATCGTAGATGAAATACGTGGTAACATGCAATGTCTAGTTAAGTTCGCAAGGTGGTCTGGTAGGTGCAGTTTGTCACGGGGTGAGTCCAAAGCTTCATCAACTGGTACTTTAGTGAAGAGTGATACAACGTCAAAAAATGACTAACATATCTCGTGGTTTAACTCTATTACTCGTATGATATCCGTGAAATGCGTCGAGTTTTTGACGAACGAAACAGCGTCCTCGGTCCAAGGCTGTATTCTTGGCCAGGTGGCGGGCCAAAAGCTTGTGTTGGAGAACCCACTGCACTAACAATGGGGCGAAGAGGTATATCAGTTTTGTGTATTTTTTGGGAACCCCATACAGCTTGGGAATAAAACGATGAATTAGCCGTGGAATGAGCTGCTTTTGTAGTACTGGGTCCAGCGGAGAGTTCACTATGAGGGTACGAGTTTTCTTCTTAGGTAAAATGGTTGGGTCCCGTTGAGTAGGCAGTAGGCTGTGTCATCTAAAATCTTAAGCATCTTCTGTTTGTAGTCTGCAGTGTCAAGGACCACAGTGGCGTTCCCCTTTTCTGCTGGAAGTATGATGAAGTCAGGGTTCTCCCGGAGTCTTTGAGTGCTCGTAACTCTTCTGTGGTGATGTTTCGTTCGGGTAAAGGTGCCTTTGGGGAGAATAGCAGCAGTATCTTGGCGGATTTGCTCTGCAATCTTGTCAGGCAGAGCCGCAATGGCATTCTCGACTCCACAGATGATCTTTTCAATAGGCTGCTTCTTGGGAGCAACAGCAAAAATTGAACCCCCTTAGCCAGGGCCTCCATAGCAGCACTGGTCAGTTGTGTTGAGGATTTATTGAGTACGACCGTGCAAGGTCGATTTTAGCCCCATGCATTCGGGTGCCCGGTTTGTTGTGGGCATCGTAGAGCTTATCAAACTTTTTCTTGTGTTTGATAGTTGTCGAGGTCATGTGATTCTGACAACGAAGGTTGGTGGCGATATCAACTTGTGTGAATAGTCAGTTGGCAGTATGGCGCTGAGCTTCAGGTGTAGATGCAGCAAGCTGTTGAGACACCATGTCCCCAAACGTTTGTAGGTAGTGGAGATATTCACTCTAATCAATCTGGTGCTGGCTTTATCCAGTATACGTCTCGTCGCTGGAGTATTTATGTGATGGTGAAGTTGGCAAAGGGGGGATTACGTTCTTTTCCCCGCATCTCTTCAGGAAACTGAGGTCGCAGATGAGTTTGGCCCGTTTCACTCGAAGCTTACCCAAGGTCGTGGTATGGTGGTATGTATCCCCCCGCAGAGGCAGAAATTTTGGGGGTTCTTAGGCTTTCAGGGCCGCTGGGAGATGTAGATGTGGGTTCTGCGGTGATTTGCCCTGTGTTTTGAGTTGATGGCTCTAAAAAGACCGTTCTTTCGACGTTTCGAAAAGCTGTGGCTTTCCATCTTCAGGAGTCGATGCTGAGTCTGTGACGGACGGCAGTCGAATGGCATGAGCTCACTTCGTGCCTCCTTATATAGCCTGGCCTGGTAAACCCAAACAGGGCTCAGACGCGACCTGATTGGTGCGGGCGGTTTACCCCTGCGCCCTGATTCGTGCGCGCGTTGTACTCCTGTGTACGCGCCCTACTCCTGGTATTGCAAGCTGGCGTCCAGATGATGGCGTACCGTGAGTCAGTGATGGTCTGAGAAGTTATTTTTCTCCTCTTGTCCAACTTCTTAGGCGGGTGGCGAGATCTGTGGCGAGCCTCGTCGTCCGGTTCCACTGGTTGAACCGTGATGGAAGCGATGATTGGTTTCCAAGCACTGGGAGGCAACTCCCAAACGTCCCGCTTGTTGAGGTTATGAGGCCGCTTTTCAATCTCCCACCTTTCCCGGACTTCGCGAGGGAGGAAGTTATCAATGGTGGCAATGCAATGGGTATCAGTGAAGTTAATCGCATGTCCCGTTTGTTCCACATGTTGGGCAAGAGCAGAGGAGGTGACCTTACTGGTCACATTCTAGAATGCTCCTGGACACGGACAGAGATCTTCTGCCAGTTTGGCCGATGTATGATTGGTTGCACTCACCGCATGGGACCTATACACACCCTTACCCTCCAAGGGAATACGGTCCTTAGCAGTTTTCAGGAGACTACCCATTTGTTGTCAGTGTTGAAGATGGTCTTGATGTTGGCAGCCGCTAGTAACTTTTTGATGCGTTCTGAAGAGCCCTTCACATAAGGCAGAAAAAGGGATAGGTACAGGGTCAATCTCCTCCTTAGTCTCATTACTGGTGGTCTTAGGCTGCCTATTCCAAGCCTTGTTGAATAGTCGGTTAGGAAAGCCATTCTTCAGCAGAGCTTTACGTAAAGCCTTGGCTTCAGCCTTGATGTGGTCTCCATCAGAGATGCGTTTTTGCGCGAGTAGCAAGTGTGTAGGGCAACGGATCTGATCTGGCTGGGGGATGGTGAGAAGTGGCGTGCAGGTATCGGTTTGTGTGCGTCGGCTTCCCATAGACGGTATGGCCAAGACTGCCATCGGGTCTCTTCATTACGAGGACGTCCAGGAAAGGTAATTTACCTTCGACTTCCAACTCTATGGTGAACATAATGTTGGGGTGGACCGAGTTGAGATGGTCATGGAACTCGGCTAGCTTCTCTTTGCCGTGTTGCCAGATGGGGAAAACAATCATCGATGTAGCGTCGCCAGCTCGGGGTTTAAGAGGAGCTGAATCCAGAGCTTTGGTCTCGAAATCCTCCAGAACAAGTTGGCAACCACCGGTGAGAGTGGTGATCCCATCGGGGCCCTTCCACTTGCTTATAGAAACACCCATCGTAGATGAAGTACGTGGTAGACATGCAATGTCTAGTTAAGTTCGCAAGGTGGTCTGGTAGGTGCAGTTTGTCACGGATGATGTCCAAAGCTTCATCAACTGGTACTTTAGTGAAGAGTGATACAACGTCAAAACTGACTAACATATCTCGTGGTTCTAACTCTATATCTCGTATGATATCCGTGAAATGCGTCGAGTTTTTGACGAACGAATCAGCGTCTCGGTCCAAGGCTGTAGTATCTTGGCCAGGTGGCGGGCCAGAGCTTGTGTGGAGAACCCACTGCACTAACAATGGGGCGAGAGGTATATCAGTTTGTGTATTTTTTGGGAACCCATACAGCTTGGGAATACACGATGAATTAGCCTGTGGAATGAGCGGGTTTTTTAGTACTGGGTCCAGCGGAGAGTTCACTATGAGGGTACGAGTTTTCTTCTCTAGGAAGTGGTTGGGTCCCGTTTAGTAGGCAAGTAGGCTGTGTCATCTAAAATCTTAAGCATCTTCTGTTTGTAGTCTGCAGTGTCAAGGACCACAGTGGCGTTCCCTTGTCTGCTGGAAGTATGATGATGTCAGGGTTCTCCCGGAGTTCTTTGAGTGCTCGTAACTCTTCTGTGGTGAGTTTCGTTCGGGTAAAGGTGCCTTGGTGAGAATAGCAGCAGTATCTTGGCGGATTTGCTCTGCAATCTTTTCAGGCAGAGCCGCAATGGCATTCTCGACTCCACAGATGATCTTTTTAATAGGCTGCTTCTTGGGAGCAACAGCAAAGTTGAACCCCTTAGCCAGGGCCTCCATAGCAGCACTGGTCAGTTGTGTTGAGGATTATTGAGTACGACCGTGCAAGGTCGATTTTAGCCGATGCATTCGGATGCCCGAGTTTGTTGTGGACATCGTAGAGCTTATCAACTTTTTCTTGTGTTTTATAGTGTTCGAGGTCATGTGATTCTGAAAAACGAAAGGGTTTGGGGGCGATATCAACTTGTGTGAATATGTCAGTTGGCAGTATGGCGCTGAGCTTCAGGTGTAGATGCAGCAGCTGTTGAGAACCCTGCCAATCGTTTGTAGGTAGTGGAGATATTCACTTTAATCAATCTGGTGCTGGCTTTATCCAGTATACGTCTCGTCGCTGGAGTATCCATGTGATGGTGAAGTTGGCAAAGGTGGGGATTACGTTCTTATCCGCATCTTTCAGGAAACGAGGTCGCAGATGAGTTTTTGGGCCCCTTTCAAATCGAAGCTTACCGAAGGTCGTGGTATGGTGGTATGTATCCTCCCCGGAGGCGAGAAATTGGATTCTTAGGCTTTCAGGGCCGTGGTAGATGTAGATGTGGATTCTGCGGTGATTTGCCCTGTGTTTTGAGTTGATGGCTCTAAAAAGAACCGTTCTTCTCGACGTTTCGAAAAGCTGTGGCTTTCCATCTTTAGGAGTCGATGCTGAGTCTGTGAAAGGACGGCAGTCGAATGGCATGAGCTCACTTCGTGCCTCCTTATATAGCCTGGCCTGGTAACCAATCAGGGCTCAGACGCGACCTGATTGGTGCGGGCGTTTTTACCCCTGCGCCCTGATTCGTGCGCGCGTTGTACTCCTGTGTACGCGCCCTACTCCTGGTATTGCAAGTGGCGGTCCAGATGATGGCTTTACCGTGGAGTCAGTGATGGTCTGAGAAGTTATTTTTCTCCCTTTTCCAACTTCTTAGGCGGGGGGCGAGATCTGTGGCGAGCCTCGTCGTCCGGTTCACTGGTTGAACGTGATGGAAGCGATGATTGGTTTCCAAGCCACTGGGGAGGCAACTCCCCTCGTCCCGCTTGTTGAGGTTATGAGGCCGCTTTTCAATCTCCACCCTTTCCCGGACTTCGCGAGGGAGGAAGTTATCAATGGTGGCAATGCAATGGGTATCAGTGAAGTTAATCGCATGTCCAGTTTGTTCCACATGTTGGGCAAGAGCAGAGGAGGTGACCTTACTGGTCACGAAGTGAGCTCATGCCATTCGACTGCCGTCCGTCACAGACTCAGCATCGACTCCTGAAGATGGAAAGCCACAGCTTTTCGAAACGTCGAGAAGAACGGTTCTTTTTAGAGCCATCAACTCAAAACACAGGGCAAATCACCGCAGAATCCACATCTACATGTATATATATATATATATATGAGTTTTTAGACTTTCGGGGTTTGGTTTAAGATGTCATTTAAAATATTTTACGGTGAAACCACGTACCTTGTTAAAATTGGAGTCCTAGTTGGACGTTGTCGGGTGAATGCAACGTTTCGCCAATGTTGCAATTGGCCTCTTCAGGCGAGCGGCGAGCTGTTACCAGGCCGAGCACTGTCACTGCAGTATATATTCATTCATAATATATAAATTCATTCATTAAATACATTTAGTATCATTTTTATTTGTTGTTAAAATTGTTGTGTTTAAATGCATTGTTGTTGTAATGCTACTATTTCAAATATGTACTTAAATAGTGTTTATTGTAGTTTCTGCATCTATGTAATTAGATTTATTTAGTTGTCCTCCTTTGTAAATCAGTTTTTTTAACTGAATAGGATAGACGTTAAATAAATAATAAATAATAAAGGGCTTGCGACCATATTCTAACGAAAAGCGGGAAGTCGAGCAGAACGCACCCGGCAATCCAAGCTCAAATAGTATAAGACTAAAAAAACAGTGTAGCTCAGATTTATTGGTTACCCCCGATGTATTAGCCAACGAAAGCTGCCTAAAAAACGTCGCGTAATTTTTTTTACGATACCCAATGCGGCCATGTCCCAAAACCCTTAAATCAATGTTTTAAAAGGGTGTTAAAAAAGGGCGCGGGGGGCTAAGGGGCCAGAGATCGTTGTTGTCTTGGCCAACATTGCAGAAAGAGACGGAACGGTCCTTTCATTTCAGCCCAACTGTTTCCTCGACGCAGAAACCATTATTAACCATTAGTTGATGAAATGTTGTATAAAAGTCCCCCACAGCATGTAAAAAATTCCCAATTTTCCTTTCTTTTGGGGTTTAAAAAGGGGGGCCCCAATTCCTTTTTTTTTAAAATGCTAAATAACGTGCCTTCCCCGTGGGTTCAGTCTATTATTCCGCTTGAACAATTAGTGGGTACGTTTCCTATAGCAGTTTGGGGGTTTCAATGGCCCCGTTTTCCCTTTTTACCCTTTAAAATTTGGCTGTAAAAAACCTACATCCGAGGGGAAATGCCCTTTTGGCTCCGCTGTCTCTTCCGTCCCTTGTATCCGTCGATCAATAAAATTTTTCCCCCGAAAGAGCACGGAAAATAGGAAGGGTTAGTCTTAGGGGCAACCCCAACATCCAATCCTTACCCACTTGCAATGGGAAACCATGCGACTGAGCATCCGCCATCTCGGAATCTCGAATCTTTAAAAGCAATTTTCCAGGGTCAATTAAAAGTCGGCCCCCCGAATAAAGGGGAAAACATACCGAACCAGAGGAGAAAAACTAAACAATATGAGAGCCATTTGTGTTATTTCTTTTAAAATACACACTTTAAAAAACGAAATTGTAATCGTTTTAACACTCTTTTTTTATTATGTTTTTATGCACCCAAACGATATGGAACCAAGTTTTGGCCCTGATCCATATATTTGGTTTTCCAGGCCTCAAAGTTTAAAATCAAAAAATTACCTTGTAGTGGGGAGCATAGGGTATAAAAAAACATGCTTCCGGGGCAGAAAGGGGTGAAAGAGCTATGTATGGTATCAATCGATTCGTTTTGACCCATAGAAAAAACAATTTCGATGGTGAGAGTCTTGATTTTTGGGGCTGGCCCACCATATCTAAAACAAGAGGGCCCCCGCTTTCGAATTTTAAACTGCGTATTTTTCGTAAGTTTTGCCCGATTTCAATTTAAAAGGGACCTTTAAAAGGTAAGATAAAATTAAAATTAGTAAAAAAAATTTTTCACAAAAACCCCATATGTTTGGGGTTTATGTTTTAAAAATCTAACTTTTTTACTTCACTTTCTGGTTTTTTAACATTTTTTACAGGTAAAAATTTTTTACATTTCTTTTTGCATTTTTGGTAGAATTTATAGGGTTTTTAAATGAATCCATGGATTTTTTTCTGAAAATTTATGAGTTTTGGAAATTGAAGCGATGGATGTGTAGATGAATAATCTATTATTTTGTGTGACTTTATTTTTTCAAATACTTTTTGTGAGGCACATTGGTGAAACAATTGAATTTGGTATAAATGTTCGTTATGAACCAAACTTAAACATTCTAAAGGGAAAATTTTCGATTTTTTTACTAGACCTTCCCTGGGGAAAAACAAAAGCCGCCGTCATTAAACCATTTTCTAAAAATCTTTAAAATATTCGCCGTTTTTCAATTAAAGGTACCATTAAAAAGGGTAATAAAAAGAGTAAAAAATGATATATCAACAATTTTCCAAAAAGTTTAAATTTTTTTTTAAGGTTATGTTTTTTTGGATTTTTGTATTTTTAACGTTTTTTTCAGAGCACAATAGGTAAAAACTATGTATGGGGTATCAACCCGATTGTTTTAACCCTTGTTTTAAAAATTTTGATGGGAAAAAATTCATTTTTTTACGGGCCCCTTCCCTGGCAAAAAACAAGAGGGCCCTCGCCAATGAATTTTTGACTCGCATATCATTAAAAGTATATATCGATTTTTAATTTACGTTTCCGTTAAAAAAGGAATTTAAAAAGAGAAAAAAACTATATATTATCATTTTGTTGAAAATTAATATTACTGGGGTTTTGTTACAAAAACTTAAATTTATTTCCCACATGTCACGGTAGGAAACTTAGGGCGCATATATTTAATGACAAAAACGGTTTTTGAATATTTTGGGCTTGTTTATCCGTGAAATTCATTATGTATTCATGAGTCCTTACTTTATATGTTCCACAAATATATCCCCAGAAAATGGTTTTGAAGCACGGCATGTGTAAAGAATAATTATGCATCGAGTATTTTATCTTGATTTTTTTAAACACATTTGTAGAGGCACAATATTGATGAAAGGATTATGTATCTGGGATCAAAACGATTTGTTATGAAACGTACTTTTTTAAAAATTTTTATGAGGTACCCGTGCAAAAAAAAAAAGATGGGCCCCCAAAAAATTTTTAGCTTTCAAAATTTTCTAAGATAATTTTACAGATTCATTTCAAAGGTCGGTTGGGAAAAGGGAATTAAAGGAGCAAAAAAGTAAAATTTCAATTTTTACGAAATTTTATATTTACTGAGGTTTTTTTTTTCACCCATTGTTACGTTATAAAACAAATATAACGATATATGTATATTTTTTTGTTTAATCTTTGTTTTATACTAAGCGAACTTTGACGCGTTATTTTGGTACCCTACAGAAATTAATAAAAGTTCTTTCCCCCGGGGATTGAACCCAGGACCAGTTGGAAAGAGTATACATTTACAGTCTAGGTCCCCGGTTCAAACCCCCGGTGGGGTATTTTTTAAATTTTTGTCTTAATATAAATTTTTTTTTTAGAGATTTTGGGGGCCCCACATGTATGTCATACTGTCATACTCTTTCCCTCTGGGGTTGGGTTCAATCCCCGGGTGAAAAACTTTTATTAAAAATTTCTTCTATGGTCCCCCAAAAAAACAGCGTTTAAAGTCGCTTACCCTAAAACTAAAAACAAAATATATGCTTTTATGTTATATTTTTTTCATAACTGTAACAATCGAGTGTAGTAACGGATAACCTCAGTTTAAAAAAAAGTTTTGAAAAATTGCAAATTTTATACTTTTTTGTCCTTTTTAATTCCTTTCCAACGGTACCCTTTTAAATAAACTGTCAATTATCTTAGAAAATATGTAAGCTTCAAAAATTTTTTTTTGGCGGCCCTCTTGTTTTTTTTTTTGCGGGGGTACCTCATCAAAAATTTAAAGTACGTTTCATAAAAGAACGATTGTACCCCAATACATAATCCTTTCATCAAAATTGTGCCCAAAGAAATGTGTTAAACATCAAGATCAAAATCTCGATGATATATTATTCTTTACACATTCGTCGCTTCAAATCCATTTCTCGGGATATATTTGTCGGAACATATAAAAGTAGGACTCATTAATACATAAAAAAGATATGCTGGATAACAAGCCAAAAAATATTCAAAAACTGTTTTTGTCATGTAAATAATGCGCCATAATTCCCCTCCGATGACGAGGTGGTAAATAATTTTTAAATTTTTAAAATAACTCAGAAATATTAATGTTTCAACAAATGATAATATATAGTTTATTTTTCTTTTAATTACCTTTCAAACGGTATACGTAAATTAAAAAATTTGGGTATATACTTTAATGATATGCGGTCAAAAGGTCATTGGCGCGGCCATCTGTTTTTTCCCTGGGAAGTCCCGTAAAAAAAAACGAAATTTCTCCCAACAAAATTGTTAAATCACGGTTTCAAAAAGAATTTGATTTATACCCAAAACAAGTGTTTTTCTATTGTGCTCTGAAAAAAAATCGTTAAAAATACAAAAATCTCCCAAAAAAAACATAACCTTAAAAAAATTAAACTTTCTGGAAAATTTTTTAATATATCATTTGTAGCTCTTTTTTTGCCTTTTTTAATGGTACCTTTAGAATTTAAACGGCGAATACTTTTAAAAATTTTTAGTTTTAAAAAGTTTCAAAGACGGCGGCCATCTTGTTTTTGGCCCGGGGAAAGGTTCCCCTAAAAAAATCGAAAATTTACCTATTCAAAATTTTTTAAGTTTGGTCTTACGAATCGATTTATACCAAATAACTTATTGTTTTACCCAATTGGCCTCGACAAAGTATTTTAAAAAATAAAAATCACCATAGTCATTTCATCTACCAGCAATCGCTTCAAATTCCCCTAAACTCAAGCTTAATTGTCAGAAAATTAAAAGCATGGATTCATTTTAAAAACATATAAATAATTACCAAAAAAAGCAACTTTAAAAAATGTAAAACCTTTTACCTAGTAAATATGTTCCAAAAACCCGAAAGTGTAAAGTAAACAGTTAGGTTTTAATAAAACCCCAAACATAGGGATTTTTTGTGAAAATTTGTACATTTAAATTTTAAATTTCTATTATTTACCTTTCGAATTTTACCTTTGAAATTGAAAACGGTCAAATACTTTCGAAAAACGCTAGTTTAAAATTCGAAAGCGGCGGGCCATCTTTTTTTAGATATGGTGGTCTCAGCCAAAATTCAAGACTCCACCATCGAAAATTTTTACTATGGATCAAAACGAATCGATGATACCAGATCATAGCTCTTTCACCTTTTCGGCCACGGAATTACCTATGCTCCCCCACTATTTTTCATTTACAATTTTTTCTAAATTTGTTACAAAAACATCGCCAAATTTTGATATTTTACACATTCGAGAATGATTAATGATGTGTAGTGAACTCCAAAGAAGGATGTTTTGACGACCAAGAAACAGATGATTATAAATAAAAATTAATACACTTGGGAATCAATTTTTATTAAGATTCTGCTTTTACTTTTCCGTTATGACGTACAGTGAAACAAAAAGTTTGGCTAGGGTGATTTATAATGTAATAATTATATAAAATAAAAGGGCTCCCTATTTATATATTTTAACTGTAATTGCAACCGTGGTTAGCGTACCGTTTTACGTCAGTACAACCGAATACATTCCACTAAAACATGTCAGAATGTTTTGCCATTAAATTTGGTTCACAGTGGGCCAATTAGAAAATATATACAATTTCACGTTCAAGTATAGAAAGATTTATTTTTTTTTCCCCCTTTATTTTATCCTGTCAAGACGAAACATATCAATATTTTGTTAAAATTCCAATTCAGGGGCACTAATCAAGTTCTCTACGATACGATAGAGAGAAATCGTCAACCCCTTGTTCGGATGTAGCTCGCACATATACGGCGCTCCCAAATGGAATAGAAATGAATCACAAGAGTATCTGGCTTGATATATTCTCATTCATGTGTTGACAGCATTGTGTTGTACGAACGATGATGTTCTGACTTCAGAGAAAACAAATATTAAAACATCAGCAAAACCTTCACATGGCATGGAATTTATCCTCTCTTGAATAAATGGCTTGCAAAAATTTGTCGTATTTCCCTTATATGTCCTGAAAGCTGAAATTCAGAAAATTGTGAGAACGCGTTTATTCTTGTTTTCATATCTTTGAGATCGTTTTATTATATTTTCGGTCCTGGTGTTCCATGACGAAAAAACTCCGTGATGTTGTAGTGTAGCGAATCCAGGCGTTATCGGAAACAAGGCAATTGCAGGCACTTGCAGAATAAAAATTTTTGTGTGTGAGTTCCCTAGATTGGAAATCCTGGACAACATCACAATCAGATAAGTAACTTTCGGTCCACTCAGCTCCTTTCTACACCGATGAACGAAATTACATACCCTGGGAAGTAAAGCAGATACTTGCAGCGGCTTCGGAGCCGGGGGGAGGCCGAGTAGTAGCTTGCCCCCCCCCCCAACCTCCCCCCTAAAAAATGACGAATTAACCAAATTAAGTGCGTTTTTTGTTTTTGAGTTCATACAAATTGATTAGTGTAACTTGCTTAGCACTTTCTTGTAAAAATGGTTAGTATCTCAGAGATGTCAGATATCGCATTAATTTTTTTGTTGGGGGTGGCAGTGGCGTATCCAGGGGTGGGATTAGGCGACCCCCCCCCCCCCCGAAATACCAACTTAAATAATTATGTTCTTCAAATCATCTAATAATCTAGGTTTTGCAAAAATTAAATTCATCTAATATCTTTCTTTTGTTTTTGTTCAGCAAAGCCCTAAACTTCTAAAACACAAAAAAACACTTCAAAAATAGTATTTTAAAAAAATTCCTTCAGCGCTATTGTTGGGCCTCCCGACATATATTCCAACGTACGCCACTGACTCAAGGACATTAGTTCCATATTATGTACTATGTATATGGAAGCATGTACTTTTCTGTTTGAATAATATGTATAATAATAGTATGTGTAACTATTATATGTATACTAAGGGAAAACGCCAAACTCGTTAACGAGTGAGTCATGTGTTTGATTACCCGGTTACATTCCTTTTCTTTTCCGCTACCTTAGGCCTTCCCTAGCCTATCATAGGCAAAGAGTGGAGCATTATGGCCTTCGTTGACGCGCCCTTATACCAACTTAACTTAAAAATAGAAATATACCAATATAATTAAATCAATTTTAAATGCAAATGTTCCACGGGTACCCAACACATGACTCGCTCACTAGTATAACAATGACTTTGGCGTTTTCCTAGTCTAGTTGACTAAGGCGCCCTTATGCCCGAAATGTGGGAGACCTGGGTTCAATCCCCTGGTCGGGAAAGATTTTGTAATTTCTGGGTTGTATTTTAAAAATTATTAAACATGTTTTGAATGCGTATTACGCAGTGTAGTCTATCATCTGTGACAATACTATGGAAAACATAGCCAGTACGAAATACGTGTAAATATTGCAATGGTTTACTCAATCTCAGGAGCGGAATTTGGGGGTACCTTTGAGCGTGACAAAACTCGATACACCTTGGGCACTGCATTTCAGGGCCAGGCAAATAAACAACAAATTGTTTGTTTTTTAAAACAAAACCATTGTTGTAAGTTAAAATAATTTCTACACATTAGCAAACTATTTTTCAATTTATTATTTCTTGTAGGTTTAAATCGCAACGAATCTTGCTGATTTTGTTAGCAGTTCTCAATAAACTCGTATCGGATGTCTGTTTAAAATTTCAGCACAATCTGTTCAGCGATTTGACTGATTTTCGATGTACACATACACACGCACACTGACTCACAGAATAAGCGCCGTTTGAGTTGAATGGAGACACTCGGTCGCTACGCTCCCTCGTTTAATTATACATTAATTATAAAACAATTATTCAAAAACCGAGTCAATTAAATTGGTATATGTAGGTAGAACATGAAGTGTTTTAGAAGAGTAACAAAATATTGATCTTTTGCGTGCAGATTTAAAAAAAATCGAGATTTGTATTATTAAAATTACTAAATTTCATGAGAAAGCAAGGAATTATGCAAAGATAAAAACTCACAACTTTCGATCTCTTCATGGTGAACACTAGTGTTGTTGCATAAACTTAATAATATGTAGCATATAGTGTTCGTATAAGCCTGGCTCTACCCGCCGCTTGCGTGACTGGTTGTTTTGTGGCGCGGAACGGATGTAAAAGCTGGTGAAGATAATTCGATTCTCTGTGACTTCTGTTCGAGTTTCGGGTGATGCGGCGTCTCTTGCTATTGAGGCGAGAAACCAGGAACATTAGGTTTACACGTGGCCTTTGTCTATAGCTCGGTGTCGAGTGCAAGCTCGGTTCGAGTTTCAATTGAAATTGTTAATGACTACAGTCGAGAGTCGAAATCAACGGTGGGTTGTTGTTTCAATGGCAAATTAATTTTAGATTCGTGTAAATCTGTGACTCTTAAAATGAGTTCTCGCTTTCTATATCAGTGCCCGTTAGGGCCCGCAGCCAGCCGCGGTGCGCTACACACTCAGCACCTTATACAGCAAGCAGAGTTGGGTGATTTCGAGGTGTCACCCAAACGTCATGAACGTGATGTAACTTGAAAACTATCAAAATCGAGGATTTAGGTGTCCGACAACACATGCCAATTTGGTTGGGTACGAGCATTCTTTTTAAAAAGGAAAAAT
>JAMZAV010013991.1:0-14730 GCA_024449915.1 Sweltsa coloradensis
AATAATTATTTTCATAAGAATATAACCCACAGACAAGCTTATCAAAGCTTTGTGGGCAATCGAATAAAATTGTAATAATTAATTCTGTAAGAAAACTTTATTGCTAATAATAATAAAAAAAAAAAATATTATTATTATTATTATTATTATTATTATTATTATTATTATTATTATTAACATGGCGACCATACAGACAAAAACGTTGGCATGTTAGACCAATTTTCCACAACAGACCCGCTCAATGCGATTATTTTCATCTTCTGCAAGAGATGCGCCTGACGCCGAAAACATAACAATTAACTCTTGAACATTTATTTATCTTGTTATTTTCTGGTCTAAATCCAATCTACACGGACACGTTTTTAATTATGTGAGGATGGCTATATGAATCGTCATTGACACGAGATACGATCTGCCTAGGCCAACCTGTTACATTGAGGTAAGCATGCATGTTTCTTGGACATGAGCCTAGCCCTAGGCCCTAGTTCGATACTCTCGACACAACTATTAACCCGATAATCATAATGACCTCCAAAGAAGATTAGCTAGCACGATTACTGCCAGGACTTGACGTTGCAAATGTAGTACGCCTAACGGTAGCACAGAAACACAACCCCATAATGAACACGCCTCCATTGGCATCGGATATAAAAATTCTCGTCTAGTATTCACCGACGAGCAGAAGCTATTACTTGCCGATTACATAATACAGTGTTTATAACATTATTTTGCACTTATTACAAGAGATGTCCGGACCCTTGCCTTTCAATTTGCAGAAGCCAATGGTGCCAATGGTCGTCGACGAACAGTTCACAGGCGTAAAAAGCTTGTTTACCCGTCAAATACAGACAAGGACTATGGCCCCAATGCTCAACAACCGGACATGCCGTCTGAACAGCTGAAGCAAAGCAGTAAGTTGTTCCTACAAAAGTTGACGCGCACAGGGACCCAAGTTTTGAAATAAGCGTTTTGATCAAAACGTCACTTTCATAACGTCACTTGATAACGTCGTTTTTTGTGGTTTGAATGAAATGCTAGTTTTGAATCTTTCTACTGACGTTGTGAGATAAACTTGCTTTGCTGTTCTTCCCGTCAGCTATCTCTCCCGCTAGCCGAACATTGCCGAACTCTGGACCAATCAAATATGAGTATTCTATGCTCCTACACCCAAAGACCTCAGACAAAGATAGGCCTACTACACATATTACATGTTTTTCTAAAGTCTTTGCATTTCCTTGTTTGTTTACGTTCTCCCAGCGCAGTGCCGAACATAACCTATAAAATACAATCAACATGCATTTGAACAGCAAGAAGATCTTATTTCATCAATACACGATTTGAATCTGCAAAACTCAACGTTTCATAACATAAAAATAACAAAGATGCGTCGTGGAAATAACTCGCATGCATGCTAAAAGGTAAATAAAACGCGAGGTGTCTGAATGTTGACAAGAGCTAGGGGCCAAGGCGGCCCTAGGTCCAAGGCGCTAGGCCTAGCCTATTAATAGGCTTTCGATCTAGGTAGCCCTAATTAATTGATGTAGGGCCTAGGCCTTACCCTGGGGCCATGAAATCAAGATTAATTAGTTTATTTATAAATTGAAAATGCCAAATACATCGATATAGCCTAGCGCCAAATGCCAAGTCCAAGTGTTCGAATTTAACCACAGCCTTGTATAAACATGCATAGGACGAACGAGTATATTATATTGAGAGGGCGTAACGTCAAAAAGCATCATCCCACGCATGTCCCACAAGCTATTTTTTTGTGGGTAGAAAAAGACGTTGTGGGACGTCAAAAAAAATACGTTTTGATTTCAAAATTAGCTTTTTGAGGAAATCGACGTTATCAGACCACGTGACCACTCAAAACGTCGAAAAATTATCGACGTTTTGATTCAAAACTTGGGTCCCAGCTGACGAACGGCGACAGCTTGAAGTCGTTACGCGAGTCCAGAGTGAGAGTGCAATGTGGAAGGAAGAGCGACGCAAGCTCCTCCCTGCGCGAACTTCGGAAAATACACCGAGGTACACTGCAAATTCATGGAATATGGTAGAGTGCATGAAGCCGACGCCATCAGGGACGTTGAGATTGAGAAACAATGCCAAGTCAAGGTAGAGCCATGAGGTTTGTTCGTACACCATGTACTCTACCGTTCCTTGGCGCTACACCGGATGGAGTCATTGGAGTTGACGGAATAGAGGAAGGCAAGCCCATCTCCACCAAAGATATGACACCAGAGGAGGGCATCAAAACTAGAAACACCCACAACCCACAACAATTAATTAATTAACACCTCTAGAACTTATCGCTCTCGTGTCAGAAGCCACGGACGTCCCTTAACATTATCAGTGTAGTATCCCATTGAGTTCTACATTCCCGTATTGAAACAAATTAGTCTTCTCGTCCGCTTATTAATTCTTGTAATAATGAACACTACAGGGAAGTCTGGAAGGAGAGTATGGAAGACCGGATGGGGCAATAACATCTATCTGGACCCAAGCGCGATCTGCCTCCAGAAGACTCAACCGACGAATTGGTTTGATGTGGAAATACTGTGTGGAAAAGGAGGAACTGGCTGTCCAAGTCAACAGGCCGGGACGACAACCCGACCTCACCGCAGTGCCACCAGAGTACAGAGGACTTCTGACGAGAACCATCCGGTCGGCTATTAGAGACTCGTATCGTGAATGGCTCCATACAAAGCGCGACCAAGGCAAAGTGTCAATTCAGGTGTCGCGATGGTCAACCAGCAGCCACTTCGTCGTCGACGGGAAGTACACGAGATTCTGCGACTGGCGCTTCGTGTTCCGGGGCCAGACTGGGCGTGCTACCGCTCCACGAGAACAGGAGATGGGGAGAGGGAAACAAAGGCATGCAGAATATGTCAGGACCCAATGGAGACTATTCCACACGTGCTGTGCCATTGTATGCACCACTCCCGAGCTCTACAGAAAAGGCACAACGCCATACAAGATCGATCGGCGGCGGCTATCCCTAGAAGAACCCGAACAGACCCGGCGGTGACCTGCACCATAAACAAACGTGCCACGGGAGACGATCGACGAATATTACAGAAGCCGGACATAGTCATTATCGACAACAACCTAAAGAAAACCACCATCATCGACATCACTTGTTCGTTCGAAAATGGAGCACCAGCCTTCGCGGAAGCAAGAACTCACAAGGAGACCAAGTATGCTGAGCTGGCTGACCAATATGTGGCGAGAGGGTATACCGCAACAGTGGACGCTTTCATCGTGGAACCGCTCGGAGCGTGAGATCCAGCCAACGAACCGGTCCTTGGATACTCGGCATCAGCAAACGATAGTCGTCCACCATGAGGAAGCTCATGACGAGCGACGCTATACGCTGGTCGCGAGACATATACGTCGAACATGTCACCGGCCACCGGCAGTACACTCACTGATGAGCCTCCCTCCCGTTGGACTACCTCGCCATACCGGACGCACACTGTGCCACACTGGGATAACGACAAATCCTAAACCGAGCCAAATGGTTGAGTCGACGGCGAGACTGCCCTCCTGAACCAGGTGGGCAAGTGGAAAACGAGACTGCCTACCCGAGCTAGGTGGGCAAGGCGACGACCAACCAGACTGCCTACCCGAGCTAGGTGGGTAAGGCGACGACCTACCAGACTGCCTGCCCGAGCTAGGTGGGCAAGGCGACCTCAATCAACCCAACGAGGTGATACGAGAGATGGGCGTTTGCTTCACGCCGCTCTACCGAGTGCTCTAATGTACCCTTATTGAGTTACAGTTATGTTGGCTCTCCTTTATTGTATTCACTTGTACAAGTATTGTTATGTTGGCTCTCCAGGCTGAAGGTTATTCGGCCGCAATATTCGTGGCGCTAACTGTCAGCTGGAGGCGCAATAATATTCTTCACATATTATTATTGTTATTTTACTGTACATCAAACCTTGTTCTCTGTTAATGTACTATTGTTGTTCAGGTGAATCCATACTTGGTGTCCATCTATTAAAATATACTCTGTAGTGGCACCAAGATGGAGGAGCTATTTGTTTATTCTTGATATTACCGGTCTTATTCTTGTCTTGTATGCCTCCAGACCCGGTGTCATTCTGTTTCAATATTCTTTGCGTTGGTACCGGGCTGGAGACTTAATATTGTATCATGTATATTGTATGTCTTTGTCTTGTATGTTTAAGAGTACAATATACTTCCGGATTTAGCATTATATATATCCTATCACATTGTTGAAGTAATGCCTATCCGGGAGTGTATTATAAAATGTTATTATTTACATAACATTCATTGTTGTTTGAAAATGCATATATCAATATGACCATAATGCTAAATGATATTTATGTAAATGTTTATTCTTATTGCTAAGCAACCATAATCTATTTGGCAATCTGTAATTCTGTTTTTATGCAGATATGCACTATTATGAAATGTTAAATTCGATAAGCTACTAGGCCAATATGAAAATGCTATTTTTAAACCATATTATTATTGTGAAAAGGGCAACTGTTGTCCCTCCTAATGATTGAACTATTATCTGAAATGTATATTATTTGAAATGTATGATATTGTTTACAATAAAAAACCTTCAATCTGTTCTTATCAGCTTAATTTGGGCGATGAAAAGCTGAAGAGGACGCCGAAAAAGGACCGAAATTCAGTAAAGTACGGCGTGCTAAGAGCACACGCCCGAAATACAAGAATTCACGGCAAGACCGTCCAGAAGCCCAGGCGACCCACGGAGACTTGAAGAGAGTTGCTGTCCGCCAATAACCATCAAGACAGACCAAAGTCGCCCTACACGGCGCAGACACGTCGGGACGCCCAAGAAAGAGCGTCGAGACACACAAGAACGAAGCCAGAAGACGAGAAGCAGACCCAGGGAGAGGATCCCCACATTCAAAAGAGAGCATAATTTGTCATTGGAAGGTGGGGTCCTGCTGGCAGATCAACAACCGAAGATCCCGGTGCCGCCGCCGCCGAAACCAATCATTTACCAGCCCGCGAGCGCCGCCGAGAAGCGTCGAGACGCCCTCGAACCAAAGAAAGATCCACACCGAGACAGGCTCCGAAGGCCACAGAACACGTCTCCAGAGGAACCCGAAAACCAGATATTCACCGGGTCCGGGGAACCCGCCTCTACGTGCACAACGTATCCGCGATACGCTGCGCCGCACGTAGAAATCTCCAGAAGGGCGCAACCGCCAAAAGGAACACAATTTGTGTTACTCCCGCGGTACTCCCACACTAAAATGCACCGACCAATCACAGGCCTTCCGCCAAAATCCGGCCAATCAGGCAAGACCTGTGTGTAAGGCTACGCGCATCACGCTACAGCCCAAGCACTGGATCCACGAAGGACGCAGCCCTCAGCTAGCGCGCGGCCCCCCCCCCCAGCTTTTCTGGACTAAGTACAACGACCCACTCGCGACAACCACCTACAACTAGCTAGGCTCACACTAAACAGGAGGAAGCAGCCATCAGCTGACGACCTCCCCCCCCCAGCCTCACTGGGACCGGCGCAACACTTTGTTGACGCCTGCCACGAATTTTCTCCGTTAATAGTTGTCTTTTCTTCTTCCCAACAGGCAGGATGGCGACCATGACCGGCCAAGTGGATGAGAAGGCACAGAAGATCGACCTCCCACTACCCCTGGACGGCATCTGGAGGTGTTAACACCCCCACTGCGAACACAGGAAACCGCGAATGGGCGTCGCCAACCACGGCGGCTACAGCCGAGCTGGTGACCTCACCAAGCACCTGAGGGTCCACCACGGTGTCCTACTGCAGTACCGCTGCGACGCCCACGAGAGAGTCTTCGGGGACAAACGCGCGGCCTCGGCGCACTGGAACCGGGACCACAGGGGCGAGGTGATGGAGCCAGGGCTCCCACGAAAGACCACGCCGCCTCCGAGGAGAAGGAAGACCACCACTACCAGACAACAGAGACCTGACACGGACACGGACGAGTCACACGACCCCGATCAGCCCCGGACCACGCACGGGCCACGGACCCAACCGGACGAGACTGCCGCCCCCGCCACCAGGGCGGGACAGACTGCAGCAGCAACCACCAACAGCAGCCCAGTCTACACGACTGCTAGGGCGCGCGGGACACCCCAGACACCAGACCTGGTAACGACCCTAATGGCGGCCCAGAGACGCCTCCTCTACGTCCCAAGCGGATGGCGGAGACGACACCGACCAGAATTTTGGATTGGATATTGCTTTACGTCTCATATTTATGCAACTTGGCTAATCGAGACGAAGGGAGGGACGTAAGGGATGACGCGGGGGGACAAGGGGAGGACAGGCCTGTGCTGGTCAGAACCAGCCACAAGCATATGGGGAGGGCAGGGGTTCCCCCACGTCGTGGTCGTCTCCGTCTGTGTCATCATCCGTCCGTGTTGTCTTTGTCGTCGTCGTCGGGGAGGTAGTCAAAGGGAAGGGTTCCCCGACGACGACCCAGAGCTCGCCATTAGTTTCAGGGAGTGAAACACCCCTAGTCACGGGCCAAACCGCGAGAAGGCGTCGAGCTGGAATTTGCGACTGGAGATTCATCTTCAGAGCAAGGCTGGACGTAATATTTTTATTTTTATAAACATTATTAATATAATTTTGTAAGATAAAAAAATATTTATCTTCAATGCCCAGCTTGGAACATGGCTAGCTGTTTCATATTAGAGTATACTGTATCTCTGGCTACATATTTTCCACATGGGAGTCCCCCCCCCCCCCCCCCCCCCCCCCTAGTATGTGTGTTCCCCACAGGTAGGTGCACAATACTCTTTTGTGCTTACTGTTGTCTTGAACTGTTTCTATGTACTGTCATAAATAATACACATATTGGTCCCCCAAGGCCTTCCGGGGCTTTGGGTAAGGTGAGTCTCTATAAAAGCCACCAACACCATGTGAGAAGCGATAGGCCTCCCACTAAAGTCTAGTTTAGTTACATCTTTCTCTTCTTTCCTTTGGCTGGGTGTTTCTTAGGTCTTTACAGACTTACACCCTTTACTAAATTGTAGTTTAGTTTGCACTATTTCTGTTCTTCTTTCGCTATCCAAGGTGTTCACCCACTCGAGCACCCTGTGAGTTTCTTCTAAACCACCAACACCATGTGACTGCGCAATAGGCGATCACTAAAGTTAGGTTATTAGATATTTATTTGGCGTTTGTGTTGTGTGACAAACAGACAGTCTGTCAATCAGACAGTTAGACAGACAGACAGACAGACAGAGCACAGTTTTGATCTCTGAAGGTTGCTTGGTTTTGCACAAATCAATTTTGAAATGTTGGAATTTACTCTGAAACATTAAAATAAAGGTACGTATGTGTTACTTAACTAAAATGTGTGCAGTCCTAGGCCCATTTCAAAAGATGGCTGATTGAAACATTAACCACCAATGCTACAAGTGCATCCAGATACATCTCTGAAACAGGCAAACCCAATTATCCTTTTAAAAAAGAAATGAACAAAATCCAACAATAAATACTACTTTAAATATATAAAAATGTCTTCATGTTGCATCTGCCCTATGCTTTATAGGCCTAGTCTAATGCAGAGGTAAATTCTTGAATAAAATATGAACCAAAAGCAGTAGAAACATGAACAAACACTTTTCTGAAACAAGCTAGACAAACGCAGCTATTAAATTTTTTTTTATGAAAATCCATTAAGAATTACTTGAAACACACCCCGCACAATACTCGCATATTCGCAAAAATTTACAAAAAAAGATTTTTTTGTATAAAAAATGATATATTTGGCAATGTATGCATGCACATCTATCCATACCAGGTATAAAAAAGGTTCTTTTAAACATAAATATTGAATACCAATCAAAAATAGCCAATCCACTACAAGTCGTACTCTGGCAAAGTCTTAGACGTGTACATTTCACTGCCTCGATTCCGTCGTGAGAATGAGATGGAAGACATGTTTTTATTTTTTGTTGTGATACATTTGTTGTAAAAAACATCCTCTCACACTGCAGAGTTAGTAGAGTACTTGCTTGAGCATCTGGTGCATGTGGTGAGCCAGTAGGAACTGGTTTAAAATATTTTTTTGAACAAAAAAAGTAATTTTTTGACAATATTCTACACGAAGCGATCGAACCGAGGTCTAGGGCACTTGTGTTATAATATTTATGTTATCATTTTGAAAGATAAAAAAATATTTATCTTCAATGCCCAGCTTGGAACATGGCTAGCTGTTTGATATAAGAGTATACTGTATCGCTGGCTACATATTTTCCACATGGGAGTCAGCCCCCCCCCCCCCCCGGACCTAGTATGTGCGTTAAAAGTTGAAAGTTTTTATTGTCAATAGGTACAGTACAGTGCATTTTATATAATATACAGTGGCTTGGTTCCTAGTGAGTGCAAGATGCAGTCGCAAGCAAGGAACCTTTACGTAACATGAGGTTTGGTTGTGGCAGGAAGTGTGACGGTTTGGTGATTGGTATTGGTTTGGTACAGTGTGGTTGTTTTATTATATGGATACTGTAGTCCCTACAGGCAGGTGCTACTACTGTCACTATTCTCTACTCTGTTCTTGAACGTTTTCTGTTACTTTATCTTCGAATATGTCGGTTGGGCACGGTAACGTGTCCTTACAACTCTACGATCCTTGTATTTTTTTCAGCCTACTGTCTATCTCTGCTATAGCACATGTTCATAATGGAATGGATGGAGGTGTTTTCCATGCCTCATTGGCTGCCGTTACCTGGGCTAGGCGCCAGAGATTGACTTAATATTCATTCGTAAATGTTTTTGGCAATTTTTACAGCAGAGTTTGAAGTAGTTTGATTGTAGGATTTTGTTATTAAATTTTTAACAGGTTTGTTATGCTAGCCTGTTTAAGAAAAGTAATTACTTATGTTTCTAGCATTAAGTTTTTCATATCATAAGCTTTGTCCATATAGTTAGCATTCGTTTAGCCGAAAGTCGGACTTTACTTCACAGTTTCGAGTGTTGATTACGAGTGGAAATTGATATTTGTCCACAATTCAATTTCACCTGTGTATCCTCAAGAATATAACTGCCCTGTCTTATAATTGCTTCTTTTGTTTATGTGATATGTCTACTGCTATGATGGTTATTTGTTTTTGTTTTTTGGAAATCGCGAATCTTTGTCTGAGTGGACAATATTTATTGGCGTCGCGTGGCCTTAATTTCATCCCTCCTTATTACCGTTACTGCCTTTTATTTAAGGATCATCTAGTGTCATTTCTATTGCCTTTGGAATTTACATTCTTACAATTACAATTTCCAGGGACGGTGTCCGCAATCCATCGGCCTGTCAGCCTGGGTCACCCGAGGCCGTCCTTGAGCAGGTGGCCACCCCTGGCAGCACCATAGCCAAGAGGACGGTCCACCGGAGGGAGGGGTTCGGCCAGGAGCGGGCGGTGGCGGAGGGCCGGTTCGAGAGCCGGCGACAGAGGAGGAACAGGAAGCGTACTGCTGCGAGGATGGGCGGATCGGGGGCGACAATCAGGCCGCCGCCCCTCTAAACACCATCACCCGATTTGATGACGACGACAGCGATAGCGCCGATCCCGGAGCTGGTCTGGGCGGAAGACGGGCCTTGGCCGCCATTGATGTCGGGACGGAGAGAGAGATGCCAAAGAAAAAGAAGAAGAAGAGGAAAAAGGACAACGTTCCGAAGACGACATTGGTATGCTACTCTCACAATTCTGGTGTACGAGAGTGCGTCTCAAGTGTCTCTAAGTTGTCGAATACGGCGCCTGCTATTGAAATAATAACTTTTCGGTTATGTTTTGATGATGTTTCAGTCGCCGGAGTTCTCTGAAGGGGAGGAGCCCGTTGGAAAGGCCTACGAGGCTTCAAATTGGCAACGGCGACGTTCCCCGTCGATAGCGGGGGGACTGTCTAGAGAACGTCGAGCCGTCGCCAAACGTGACCAACGACAACCGCGAATGCGACATCCTGTCACCGCCCTGTATGCAGCCGCCCGCAGTCTCCGGTCGGTGCGAGCTGCAGCCAGGGGTATGTTACTCTCACGATTCTGGTGTACGACTATGGGTCTCACGTGTCTCTAGGTTGTCCAATAGGGCGACCTGCTTTGGAAATTATAACGTTTGTGATTATGTTTTGATGATGTTTTAGTGCGCGAAGGAGACGCCCACGAAATGCGCAAACCCGCGCGGTGGGTCCCCTGTCGACAAGGACTCGTCGTCCGACGAAGAGGTCCACTCCATTGATCTATCGAAGGATGAAGAACCACTGAAGACCGCCGCGGAGCCGCCCTATATGCAGCCGCCCGCAGATGCCGGCCGGTGCGAGCTGCAGACAGGGGTACGTTACTCTCACGATTCTGGTGTACGACTATGGGACTCACGTGTCTCTAGGTTGTCCAATAGGGCGACCTGCTTTGGAAATTATAACGTTTGTGATTATGTTTTGATGATGTTTTAGTGCGCGAAGGAGACGCCCACGAAATGCGCAAAGCCGCGCGGTGGGTCCCCTGTCGAGAAGGACTCGTCGTCCGACGAAGAGGTCCACTCCACTGATCTATCGAAGGCTGAAGAACCACTGAAGACCACCGCGGAGCCGCCCTTTATGCAGCCGCCCGCAGTCTTTGGCCGGTGCGAGCTGCAGACAGGGGTACGTTACTCTCACGATTCTGGTGTACGACTATGGGTCTCACGTGTCTCTAGGTTGTCCAATAGGGCGACCTGCTTAGGAAATTATAACGTTTGTGATTATGTTTTGATGATGTTTTAGTGCGCGAAGGAGACGCCCAACAAACGCGCAAAGCCGGCCGCAAAGCCGCGCGGCATGCGAACGCAACACGCCGAGACAGACTCCTCGTCCGACGAGGTGGACGACGACTCGAATCATGAAACTGAGGATGGCTCCTCGACCGACACGAGCGTCGAGGAGCCTCCAAGGAAGACCGCGGGGAAGAGGGCGGCGAAGCCGGTGAACCGAGCACACGTGATGTGCGAGGTGTGCGGCGAGGCAGCATATCCAAACCTAAGGCGTCACCTAAGGACGAACGTCCATGGGATGGATGCGGCCACGGCCGAGGCGGCTGCTGCCGGGGCACGTGAACGCTTCTACAAAAACCAGCTGCGGTTTCCGTGGTGGCGGCTGAAGATCGCCATGGGCCGCAGCTGGGCCGACGTAGCGCTGCGCGATAACCGTAAGTCCACCTTCGAATTTTGGTCGATCCCATTACTATCACGTTTCCGGCCGGGGGTTACATGCCTAACAAATTGTTGTCTCGCCATGTTTCAGTCATAGCCTTCAGGAAGTCTCAGGGCCGCGTGATCGACATGTCGGCCGCGATCATGCCCCGTTACCTGCACGAGGTAGCCGAGGCCGACATGTCGGTCGAGGCCGGGGTTGTTGCCGGAAACGAGGCGGCGGCCCGCCCAGCCACCCCGGTCGTGACGCGGTTTAAAGTCCCGCCCTAGTCCAGTCCACCGCGAGACAACCTTCAGCTCCCGACCTAGGCCGTCGTCGCGGAGGGGACTCGGGTCGCCGAGGCGGAGCTAGAGACCCAGGCCGCTCAGCAGTCACGCGACCTGACACGCTCAGTCAAGGCCACGCTCTCCCTCCGGGGCCTCGACCAAAAGGTGGATGAACGCATCGACGCCATGAAGAGATTCCGCCAGGCCATGGTCGGCCAGCGGACCGGCCTCAAGGCCACGGACCACCTATGGTAGGTAGATGCAGGGTTCGAATGTGTGTCTTAACAGTCTGTGCCAACTCGGTCTTTCGAGGTGATTTCGCCTAGTTGTTCTTGACCATTGACCTTGAATAAATTGCTTTCATTCGTTTGCATTATGTCATCAGCGATTCGTTTTTTCCGTTTTCAGCGCGTACGTGGCGAAATTGATGTACAGATGTAGACCGTCGCACCTCCGGGGCCAGGAGACCTGGTCTCAATACCCTCAGGCAATCGACGAGTGGGTGGTGCTCTTTTGGGAGAAGAAGCAGCACCTGCTGGACTACCTGGACGAGATCCAGCAGGCGGGAGTAAGTAGACTTTGGTTTTTACTACGTGTTGTCGCGGGGAATTAGATTGGCAGTTTGGATGTTGACGAAAGATAGGAACGAGCGCCCGAGCAATGGTCCTGCGTTTCTTTCCAAGTGCTCCGTGGACTTTTTCCTGCTCGGCTTTGCGGTAGAGATCTTCGTGCGATTTGCAAATAATCTATGTGCGTGTTTTATTGTTTGATTACAGGCTCGGCACTCATCGGTCACGTCCTATGTAAAGGCCCTGGAGAGATTCCTGCGTTTTGCCAAAGCTCACGTCTCCACCCAAGAGCTAAATTTCAAGATAACCCAGGTGCTCGGCTATGTAAGCCCTCTGAAGGCCTCCCTCGATCGGGCGGCCAAGGCCATTGCCGCAACCGAGGCAACGGAAAACTTTGACCACGGCAACGAAAACACGCTCAAAGTGATCAAAATGAAGCGGTGCCCCCAGCGGTGGCAGCAGCTGGAGGAGGCCCTGCAACGCCTCGAGAGCCTCCCCGACTCGACGCTGTCGAAGGGCCTCGACAGGAGGTCCCAGAACGACCTCCTGCTCGTGAGGAGGTGGGTACACTGTATAGCTCTGACGGACGGGTGATTAGATGGGGTATCACTTCTGTTCTTCATATTTCACCGGATAATTTTTGGTCATTAAGTATTTTCTTTTACGGTACATTATCGGTTAGTTTGGCATAAGTTTGCCCACTTACGTCAATCGGTTTGAGCATTTCGTACATTGTGCGAGTCAGGCATTAAGCCGTTTCGGTTTCGTATAATTATTATGATTTGCAAATAATTCGGATCGACTTAATCGATGTCGTTATTTACGAAGGTGAGATAAGATTGCAATTATTTACGTAACGGAATCTGGTTGAAAATTACACGCTTTAATTGACATGAGTCGAGGAAAAAATAGGCACGTGTGTACGGCGACTGGTCCGATTATGACCGTAATGCACAATTCATCCCAACCGATGTGGTTAAAATTCTAATGGTAAAACATGTGGTTTGTCTTGCAGGAACATCGGCTTCATCGGGTCGGCCTCAAAGGCCCAACGACCAGGGCCTATTCAAATATGACGTGCAAAGAGTACCGATCGGCCTTGGCCCGAAAGGTGAGGCACAATAAGGAAACCGTTGTGGTGTTTGTGAAAAAATCACAAAAACACCACAAAGGGAAAGGGCCCAGCGGGTCAAAGCTTTGACGACACGGAGACGACGCTCTCGAGAGGTGAGATACCAATTCGAACTCTGTCAATACGACAGTGACGATTATTTGTTATTTTCTATTACGTTTCCCCAGAAGTAGTGGGTGGTTTGCAAGCTGTGTTCGGTCAAGGTCATTTTCAATTGCAGCGACAATTTTCCGCAGGGTTGTCTTGGAGAGTTTTCTTTAATTACGTGAATGTGGCATTATACGTTTCGCGGGTGTCTTCCGGTCGGATGATGGCATCCCCGTACACGCGGGAGAGCGGCTTTTCGAGGATGCGGAAGGTGCTAATTTTCTATTACATGTCTATCTCTCTCTTGGTTTCAGATACTTCACGTTCAGGTGTAGGCTATTTGGGAGCCGGGGGACGACCAGCCGTTCCTGGTTTGACGAAACCGGGAGGAAGGCTCCCCGAGTCACGCAGGACATCTCTCGCCTAACCCTGCAGTACATCCAGGAAAAACTAAGTTGCACCGGTGCCCGCAAGGGTCTCTCCTCCTCGGCGGCGGAGGTCTCGACGAGGGAGGAGCGGTTGAACGTTGCGGACTCCATCGGTCACTCGTTCGACACGGCAAGACGCCACTACGTCACGCCGAGCGAGCTGACCGTGGAGTCCAATGCGGACGCCGTCAACAATGTCATCCTCGGTTAGTACGGTTCAATTACGTCGTTAAGATGGATTCACCATCACGTCTTGACAGGGGCTTAATAGTTATACGCACTTTTTTTTCGTCTGTTCAGCAACGGAGCAGCTGGAACATCTCAAGTCCAACCTGACGGAATTGTTTCCCGACAACTTCCCCGCCGACGAGGCCGAAATCAACCGGCGGCTTCAACAAGTCGGCGGGTACGGCGCCGTCAATGTGAACAGTGCTCTGAGGCGGACCCTGAGGGGCCTATGGTCGGGAAAGGCGGCCAAGAGGCCCAGTCCCCGCATCACGAGCCAGGCACAGAACTGTGAGTGTTTTTTTTTTAAAAGATACTCAATTGCTTGGTTTTTGTAGGCCAATTTTTTATCGACGTTTTTGTTTGTATTTTTTACAGCCATCGACTACATGAACATGGTGTCAAACATTTCCCAGAGTTTGTTTGCCCTGGCTGACGAATTTCCAGCGGACGTCGGTCTATTCAACAGGAGACTTCAGATGAATGGCGGCTATCCTGGTATCAAGGTAGACGCCCAGCAAACACACGACTGTGTCAAACATACGTTAAATGTACGTTTAACACACTCGAACTGCGTTATTTGTGTGTAGTGTGTATATATGTATTTTAAAACATACGAAATTTGTGCGGGCAATGCACGTTCATGCGCTGCACTGCTAATGCGGTTTTTGACAGCGCTAATCACATACAGGCCCCGTACGTTATCTACATCATAGAAAACATATGTTTTTATTTATTTGAGGTCGTACCCGTGCGGGACAACGTAGCCTGCAGCTTATGCGTGTGACAGATAATCACACACAGGCCCCGTACGTTATCTACATCATAGAAAACTAGTTTT
>JAMZAV010013992.1:0-16007 GCA_024449915.1 Sweltsa coloradensis
GGGGGCAGCTGTGGCTGAGCCTGGCTCCCGGTGATGGGACGGTAAAATCACCGTAGCGCACCATGTATGAGTCGGGGGCAGCTGTGGCTGGAGCCTGGCTCCTCGGGTGATGGGGACCGGTAAAATCACCGTAGCGCACCATGTACGAGTCGGGGGCAGCTGTGGCTGGAGCCTGGCTCCTCGGGTGATGGGGACCGGTAAAATCACCGTAGCGCACCATGTATGAGTCGGGGGCAGCTGTGGCTGGAGCCTGGCTCTCATTGTGTGCAAATATCCTGCACGATTCTTTCAGATTCTCCAGCAACAAGTAGATCATCTACATACAGCAGCACATAGGTGTTGTTGCCGGTTGTCTCTTTCTTTATGAAGAGACATGAATCTGCTTTTCCACGCTCGAACCCAAGACTTGCCAGTGCTTCTGTAGCCTTCTTGTTCCACGCCCGTGCTGATTGCTTGAGCCCGTATATACTGCGCTTTAGTCGCAATACCATATGCTCCTTGCCTGGTTCCTCAAAACCAGGTGGTTGCTCCATGTGTATCTCCTCTTCTAGCTCTCCGTTCAGGTAGGCAGACTTGACATCGAGGTGCCGTACATGCATTTGTCGAGTAGCTGCTAAACTGAGCAGCACACGCACGGTCTCGTGCTTGACCACTGGCGCAAACGTCTCGTCATAGTCCTCTCCATAGCGTTGCGAGAATCCTCTCGCCACAAGTCGCGCTTTGTGAGTGTGAACATCACCATTCCCATCCAGTTTTGTCTTGAAGACCCACTTTGATGAGACAGCTCGGCGCCCCGGAGGTAATGTTGCTAGTTCCCACACTCCACGCCTCCTTAAGAGATGATATCTCTTCCTCAGCTGCCAACATCCAGATCTTCTTTTCACGATCAGGTAGCTCTATTACTTGTTTCCACGACGTTGGCTCGCGTGCTTGACTCAATTTAACTTTGTAAGAGAGTTGTTGGTGGTATTCCTTTGGTTTCTCTCTTTGATTGACGAACTATAGGAACTATCGGTTTATTTCCAACAGTTTCTTCATTGACTGTTGACTCTTGCCAAGTCAATTCTGTGACTTCCTCTAAGTCCACCTCCGTGTCTTGAGGTGCGGTCATGTAGTTCTTCACCACCCTTTCTGGCTGAAGACTGATGCCACAAGTTGATTCAACAACATGTGGTTCTTCTGACTCGATGATTCTAACGGAACGACTTATCCACACCTTGTTTGTCTTTGGGTCCAACAGGCGGTAACCTTTGGTGGCTGTGTCATACCCAATGAGCACGCCCTGGTGGCCTTGTTATCCCATTTCATTCGCAGTTGTTTTGGAACAAGCGAATACACTTTGAAACCAAAAACTCATGTGGTTTAAATCAGGCTTGTAACCATCCCACAGTTCAAAAGATGTCTTGTTTACACTTCGGCTGTGTAGACGATTTTGAAGGTATATGTTTCACCCCAAACCCTTTCAGGAAGTCCGGCATCCAGCAATGTGCATTTTGTCATTTCGACTAGAGATCGATTCTTCCTCTCTGCCATGCCGTTTTGCTGAGGCGTGTATGGCACCGTGAACTGCTACTGAATCCCCTCATGCTTGAAGAAATTCCGAATATCCCGGTTGACATACTCTTTCCCATTGTGAGTGCGGAAAATGGTGGGTCTGTGTCCGTACTTCGTAGGTACCATAGCGATGTACTCTTTCACAACATCCGCCACTTGACCCTTGGAATTCAGCAGACGGACGAATGTGAAACGAGAGTAATCATCATGAAGGTTATCATATACCTATTCCCACTAGGCGTCGTAGTTGGCATTGGTCCGCAGACGTCGCTATGTACCAACTCGCCCGGTCTGGTGGCTCTAGTCTCGCTGGTTGGAAATGTAAGTTGAGCTAGCTTCCCTTTAATACAACAGTCCAGTCTACTTTTGCATCACATTTACCATATGTATGCCTTGAGCCAGACCCTCTGTGAAAAGCTTCTTAATGGCAGCTGGATCACGATGGCCCATCCGTCGGTGCCATCTGTGCATGCACGCTTCACTGCGTAGAGCTGCTTCGTTGCTGGTCTTGCATTTCAGCCTGAAGAGCGTCCCGTCCAGTTCGGCCATGGCGATGACAGTTGTCTGGTAGCTAATTTGACACTTGTCGCCCTCGAACGACACTCTGTATCCGTTATGAGTTATTCTCTGAACTGATAACAGTCCGCCATCAAGTTTAGGAATGTAAAGCACATCTTTGTGTTCCACTTGCTCCACTCTTCCATTTGGAGCAGTACACAATATACACCCGCTACCAATGCCTTCTGCAAAGATCATTGAGTTGTCCGCCAGGTATACAGAAGTCTTCACATGTCGCAACTCTGTGAAGAACTGCTTGTTGCTCGTCATGTGACTTGTAGCACCGGAATCAACGTACCATCGATCAGCGCCATTCTTGCATGATCAATTGTTCCATACAGCAACTAGTGCTGTGACTTGACGCCGCTGACATCTTCCTGTCTGCGTACCGTGCAATTGGCCGTCTCTTTCTCTTTGCTGAGGTGACTTTTGTATTGTCGACAGTCTGCCTTCAGGTGACCTTTCGTTTTAAAGCAGTAACACTCACGTTCCTCCTTCTTACTGGTCTGACCCGACCTGCTCGCGTCTTGTTTCTTGCGAGAGGTTGTCTGAAGGGCTACCTCAGTGTCACCCTGGTGCAGTGTCGACTCCACACGACGTTGATACTCATCAACTAGCTTGCCTGAGACATATTCAACAGTTAAGTCCTTTTCGTCTCTTCCCTCTAGCGCTGTGACTAGCGTAGAGTACGATTCTTGCAAGCTACACAGCATAACTGCCACAAGGTCTTCATCTTCTATCTTCTTGCCCATTCAACGCAAATTGCCCCACAACCACCAACATCGAGTTGAGGTGTGCCTGCATGGTGCCTTGAGTGAATCTCATACCATATAGCTTCCGCATCTGGTACAACCGGCTGCCAATTGTAGATCGCTTGTGAAGTCTTTGCAGCGTGGCCCACATATCCCGGGCCTTCTCAAGCTGAGCGAGGCTGATCATCCCGACAGTAAGACATACTGCTGCTATTGCTAGACAATCACGTTATTCATAATCATTTGGCACTGGTTCAGGCCTGGGTCTGGCTTACAATATCCCATAAACCATCTCTCATTAGCACTATTTTTACCTTTAGATTCCATAGTTGATGATTATAATTATTCAACTTTGTGATCATTACGTTTTGATCACCCATCTAGTTTGTCTTGTGGCAAAACACACAGACAACTGACAATGAAATGTAAAAATAGAGCCTTCTCACAAAGTCTAGTTTTCACTTAAAAAACTTCACTTTTAATTAGCTTTGAAAAACCTAGATATCTTGAAATACCTTTTTACACGCGCAGTGGAAGCTGTAATGGGCCCATAACCTGATGAATGACAGTTTAACAAGAGTAATAATAGTAAGAAAATAAGTTTATTAAAGAAACACTTTAGAGACAAGAAGACAAGATTTGTATTGACATTTTAGTAAAGTAGTAGATTGTTATGTCAACAATCACCATGGAGACACCATGGCCTGCTATATTACTTCATGTGAGTGAGATGGCGCATTTCAACCAACAATCTTTATCAGCTAATAGACACCACAATGACAATAATTGCTCATTTTTGAATAGACACAAAAATAACATAGTAACTCTCACTAAAACACTGAGAGACTTACCATGACTGCATCTTGATCTTCTAGAATTATACTACGAGTGACATTGAAGGGAAGTTTTAGATTTCATTATTTACAGCATAATTAGTTGTTTTACTCAATTGTGTGGGTAAAGCTAAAAAATAACATAAACAATTGAAGTTTTATTTGATTCTGACAGAATTTAAATAGTTCATATTAGATTTAAAATCATTTTTAAACCTTACTTGTACCTAAGACAAGGTAGTATATCTATTATAGTATAATACTTAGTAGTTGACGTAAACTCCGTTCATTATTTTACAGATTTGTGGGGATTTAAAGTCTTTAAATTTACTGAGGGAACCTCATAAGCTACTTTAAAGTTTGTTATTTTGTTTTATAGCCAAGTGTCAATATTATTTGTTTACACTTTCTTGACAGCAGAATAAGGTTAATTGAATTATATAAGACCTTTTCGATTTTAAATAGTGATTCATTTTCATTCAGAATGGTTAAGTATTGTACCGTGTGTAAGTTGCAGAAGAAATATAAAAATAAAAGCCTAAAGTGTTACGTATGTAAGCTTTTTTCATCGAATGTGTATAAATATGAGCAATGAGACATTCGATTCATTGCTTGGACGATGGGAATGCAATAAGTGTATAGTCAATTGGAATACCAGCAAGTGTCTTCAATGTGGTGTTCAAGATGTCTATGAACTGAAGATTAGAACAAGAAGAGTTTCGCCTAGATGGTACTGTATGAATTGTTTATTTCCCCCTCTAAGTGTACACGATCTTTTTAATCATGATGTCGACGAAAAGTCTCAAAGTAATGATGATGTTGCTAAAGGTTTACCAGTATTGCAAAAAGGAATGAAGCTTGGACATCTTAATATACGTAAGTTGGATAAGTATATAGATCAGTTGAGGGTTATTCTTGACACGTACAATTTTGATATATTTGCTTGCTGTGAAACATATTTAGATGAATCTGTTCCAGATGGTTTTTTATTACTGTTGACAATTATAAAATGCTTAGATTTGATCGTGAAAGGGTAGGGGAGGGTTAGTTATTTATATTACTGAGAAGTCATGTCAAGTGTAGTTGAGTGTAAAGTTAAATTTCCGATGGATGTAGAGTTGCAGTCAGTTAAATTCTGGCTTCCAAATGTAAAACCAATGATTTTTACAGCAGTTTATAAAGCTCCACACGTAAAGTTAGAAGAATTTTCAGATTGTTTTGATAGTTTAGTAAATATTTAAAGTTGGAAGCTAATGAATTATTTTTTCTAGGTGATTTCAACATTGATTTGAGTAAGAAGACATTACCAGTAAATCATTTCAAAATTCTCACTAGATCACATGGATTGGTGCAATTGATAAAATCTGTTACTAGGGTTAATAATAGGTCAGCTACTTTAATTGATCATGTTTATGTAAATCACAATGAAAATATTATTCAGTCAGGTCTTATAAGTGTAGGATTAAGTGATCATGAATTAATTTATTGTGTTCGTAAGATTAACAAGCAAAAGTTTCTTCCTAAATTTGTAAATACTAGAAATTATAAGAATGTTGATTGGAAGCAGGTAAATGAAGATATATCAAGTGGTCCCATTGACCAATTGGTATGGCGGTAAGTTCCGATGATAAATTAGAAATGTTTGTTAAAGTAACCGTGGAAACTCTAAATGAGCAAGCACCCCCCTTGAAATTAAGAGTTAAAGGAAAACCAGCCCCATGGTTAACAGCAGATATTAGGAAAACCATGCATAGGAGAGACCCCCTTGCGCAAAGAATTCAGAATTTTTAGAAGGCCATCAACGTGGGAGGAATACAAGAAAGTTAGAAATAAGGTAAACAATCAGATTCGTTTTTCTAAGCGTGAGCATTTTAAGTCTTCTTTTGATAATGATATTTCTTCAAAAACTTTATGGTCAGTTTATAATAAGTTGACAGGTAACAAAGTGAAAAATGAGTGTAGCATAGCCTCATTGACAGAGAATGGGGTATCCTACACGTCTAATCCTGACATTTGCTGTTTGTTACAGAAAAGTTTTGTTGTGAACGATGTAGATTTTTCCAGTGAAATTGGTAAGTTTAAAGATTTAAATAGAAAGAAGCAGATGATCTCCCGCATGTAAAGGTAACTAATGAAGAAGTCATTTCAGCAATTAAACGCCTTAAAATTAAAAGCTCGACACACTTCAAGAGATTCCATGCATAGTATTCAAGAAATGCGCATCAATAGTCGGATTATTGGTAGTTCTAATTTCCTATTTATTTCTTGTAGGTATTTCCTAACACAGCTGAAATTGACAAGGGTAACAACTATTTATAATGGTAATCGTAAAAGTGTGATAGGAATTCTTATCGACCTATATCAACTCTTCCAATTGTAGGGAAAATTATTGAAAACATTTTGGACATGAGGTTATTACATGAAGTGGATGCATCTGAAGGTTTAAGTGAAAACCAACATGGTTTTAGGAAAGGTAGATCAACGCAAAGTGCCCTTCTAGCATTTACAGATTTTATCTATAAAGGGATTGACAAGCGGAATGGTAAGGTTGGAGCTGTTTTTGTTGATCTTAGGAAAGCATTTGATTCAGTACCTTTTTTACCTCTTTTAATAAAACTAAAAACCAGGTATAACATTAGTCCTTATTTGTTATCAATATTAGCGGATTACTTTTTTAAAAAAAAAAAATGTTTATCAATCTTGCAAAATATAGTTCAAAAGTATTCAATATATTTTGTGGAGTACCACAAGGATCAATATTAGGACCCCTTTTATTTATTCTTTACATAGATGATATATCTACTATAATGGGAGGAATCAATTATATTTTATATGCTGATGACTTGGTCTTTTATTTAGAAGGTGTGGATGTTGAAGAGATCGTAAGACGTCTTCAAGAAGTTTTAAAGAGGATGGATGATTGGTTTAAAACTCAGGAACTTGATATTAATTATAGTAAAACAAATTTTATGATTTTTCATAATAGCCCAGGAGTGGAAGAAAATTTTGTATGGTGTACCCGGACAAAATTCCGAACAAGCTGAAAATTTGCACATATGTTCAGTTGATCATTCTAAACAATAGTTGAAAAGTCCCCTAAGCTCCGCCGCGTGCGTCTTGAGATATAGTGACAAAAGGGCTTAAGTGCCAAAAATTTATTATTTTCAATTTCAACCATTTTTTTGCACTTATATGTACAATTTTTTAAATATTTCTGTGAAATTAAAGTTTAAATGTCATAAGCTTCGACCCATGCGTGGCAAAAGGGCGTAAGTGCCATAAATATAATATTTTCAATAATTTCAATACATTTTGACATATGTATATGCAACTGCAAATAATTATGTATTCATACGACGAAAACGTGAAAATGTTCCCTTTCCTTCGACCAGTGTGTCTTAAAACATGGTGGCATAAGGGCGTAAGTGACAAAGATATGTTATTTTCAGTTTCAACAAACTTATTGACATTCATATACATGCAAATTATTTAGTATTAGGACGAGACAAAAGTAAACATCTTCCCCGAGCTTCGTTGCTGGCGTCTTGTTAAATGGTGGCAAAAGGGCGTAACTGACATCATTATTCTATATTTTATATAAAAGGGGCTTTTGACATTCATCTACGTTTATTGTAACATAAGAATACCAAACAATGGACACTCAATGTAAAATCCATGCATGCTGATTGACTTGCTATGGCCAGCTTGTATGTAAAACCATAACAAATCGTTTGTAAGTAGCAGATTGAACATAATCAAATTTATAAAATATTTTACCCCAGCATTCTTAAACGGCATGCATAGACATAGTTTGGCGAAGATCTGGTGTGTTTTGAGCTGGAAAGTTTTAACATAATCAATCCAAAGCTTGGAAAACTCAACTCATGTTAAAAATAATAAAACGGATTTTGAAAGGGATTCGAGTAGGAGCTGTGGACAACCTGGGCTTGGCTGTCTGTAGTGTCACATCACTACGGATCATGAGCTGTGACTCTTGATGTAACATAGTGGCAAAATGGCGTAAGTGACAAAACTATATAATTCAGTCATATGATTCAAAATATTTGCCTGTACGTTTGCCAGATTATCAGCTGACAACAAATTAAAGACTTGAAGGTCATCATGCTCAAGATAAATCCCAAACTTGGCACTTAACTGACATTAATTTGGTGCCCAGTTACCCTGGTCGTACTTAAAAAGTAATACTATGAAACCGATAGTGAAGCATAAAGATAGTACATGTCCCTTTCTTTATTGACAAAAAGCATAACTGATGCGCATCACTCACATTGAAGTTTACCCGCAACATCAACACTAATTAATAGCATTATTTGGATAATGGTGATCTGAAGGACGCTTTTGGCACAAAGACGACTTTCACTGTTCGACGAAGTCTCTTTGTTAAACTACAACAAAATCACATATTATTGTCACAGAGCTGGGCTCAATCTCCCATCTACATTAAACTACCATGCCGACACATATATTTTCCTGTATAGTGGGCAAACTTTGCATGTAGTGTAGTGATGCGGCCATCTCGTCCTGTTTCCATACAAGAAAGTCTATACTAAATACATGTTTCATGTTGTGATTGTAAATAAATGCGGCTGGATACAGGAGACCGTCTTTTACCAAGTTGGTGGGAATTACTAAGCTGCAGTTACCAAAAGTAAATTAGTAATTGAAATATATGCAGAAGTATTTAAGATATAAGTTGCCTTATGTTTTTTCTACTGTTTTATCACAATAAATTTGCTGTGGTAAATTCTGTTTACTTCATTGAGGAGTAGCGCTTCATTTGCAACTGTGTACTGTGAGTTCTAGATTTGATATGCTGCCAGTCTACCAGCACATTATTTTAATAGACCTATCCATCCATCCCCTCTAGCTTGATGGCAAACATGGGAATGTATCATAGTTTGTAGCGTTCAAAGCCAGCGGAAGCTGTGAACATCCCAGCACATGCAATTCAGTCCGCTATGTAAGCGTTCATTTCCCACTTGACATTTAAAACATCAAATCGGTATTGAAATATATTTGTTTTATTCTTTGCTCATGCTCTATCGTGATGTGATACTATAGTCAAGCCCAAGATAGGTTGTCCACAGCTCGAGCTCGAATCCCGTTAAAATTCCGTCTAGGCAAGCCGCTAAAGAATGCTGGGGAATATTATTTTAAAGGTTTGGTAATGTTCCAGTCTGCTACTTACAACAATTTTGTAATGGTTCTTTAGTCTTTACATACAAGCTGGCCATAGCAAGTCAATCAGCATGCATGGATTTTACATTGAGTGTCCATTGTTTGGTATTCTTATGTTACAATAAACGTAGATGAATGTCAAAAGCCCCTTTTATATAAAATATAGAATAATGATGTCAGTTACGCCCTTTTGCCACCATTTAACAAGACGCCAGCAACGAAGCTCGGGGAAGATGTTTACTTTTGTCTCGTCCTAATACTTAATAATTTGCATGTATATATGAATGTCAATAAGTTTGTTGAAACTGAAAATAACATATCTTTGTCACTTACGCCCTTATGCCACCATGTGTCAAGACACACTGGTCGAAAACAAGGGAACAATTTCACGTTTCTGTCGTACGAATACATAATAATTTGCAGTTGCACATACGTATGTCAAAATGTATTGAAATTATTGAAAATATCATATTTTTGGCACTTACGCCCTTTTTCCACGCATGGGCGAAGCTTATGACTGGTTTTAAATTTACTTTCGTAGAAATATTTAATTATTTGTACATATAAGTGCAAAATAATGGTTGAAATTGAAAATATCAAATTTTTGGCACTTACGCCCTTTTGTCACTATATCTCAAGACGCACGCGGCGGAGCTTCGGGGACTTTTCAACTATTGCTTAGTAGGCTAATCTGAGCCTGTGTGCAAATTTTCAGCTTGTTCGGAATTTTGTCCGGTAAAAGTCTTCCACTCCTGGGCTATAAGGCTAATGATAGAAGCATGAAATGATATTCATTTGACGTTGAATTGTAATGGTAAGCTAATTTCTAGAGTATATGAATTTAAATATCTTGGAGTTTTCTTAGATTGTAATTTAAATTTTAAGAAACCATTATGAATATGTATGTAATAAAGTATCATCAGCAATAGGAATTATAAGTAGAATGAAGAGGTTTGTAACAGAGAGAATGTTAAAGTTACTTGTAGATTCTTATATTCACTCTATTATTGATTATTGTTTAGTGGTTTGGGCAGTAAGACCTTCTACCGAATATGTTGTACTTCAGAAGAGAATTAACCATCTGTTTGATTCAATTCCTATAAGCCAAGATTTACAATCTGATTGCTTCACGATTGAGGAAAGAATGAAATATAGCGTACTGGTAAATACATACAAAGTATTGAAAGGTATGTATTCAGGTATTTTACCCAATATTTTTCAATTTGTTGATCGTGATAGAAATTCTATTCTAATGAACTCTTTGAAAGTTCCTAAATTAAATTCTGAATCATTAAGAAAGTCATTCTTGTACAGAGGAGTATCCTTTTGGAATTCAATTTCTTATGATATTAGAAGCCAGTTTACTGAGCTAGGAATAGTACAATTTAAAAGTAAAATTGAAGCAATGATAATGAATCGAAGAACAAAGAAGAATTGATTTTTACTATTTATTTGTGGGCATTGTCACTGTGTTTATGTAATGTTAATTTATATTCATATTTCTTATTTATGATTTTGCTGTTCTCTTTGTTTGTTTATTATTGCTTTGATTTTGATGTATTCAATGTATTTTCAATTGATATTTTTCTGCCTAGATTGTCTGGTTGCCGCCCACTGGTGGAACTTGCAACTTGAGTTAGGTGTCCTGTATCATTGCTGTGATCAGTTTTTTGACTTGAACAATTTTAAATAATTATATATCTGATATAATTTATATTAAAGTCAAGATCTTTTTTACTAAATTGTTATCAAGATTTGAACACAAGAATGATGGTTGAACACAAGAATGAAGATTCGCGTTCGGTGGTTTCTTCCGCGAAAGATTGGTTACTCCCTGATTTGCTGTTCCTGATTTTGGCAAACCTCATATTCGTTTGAGTGGGATCGTCTAATTATCTAATAAATCAGTTTTTTCTTTTCGTTTTTCTTTTTTATTGTTTTTTCTTTTTTTTTCTTTTCTTTTTCTTTCTTTTTTTTCTTTTCTTTTTTTCCTTTCCTTTTTCTTTTTTTCTTTTATTTTCTTTTTCTTTTCTTTTTTCTGTTCTTTTAATTCCCCCCCCCCTTTTTTATATATTCGATTCATTTATAAACTGCATTTAATATACTTTTTATTTGTTATCAAATTTGTTGAGTATTTAATGCATTGTTGTAATATTACTATTTCAAATATTTACTTAACTGTAGTTCATTGTTGTGTCTGCATCTATGTAATTAGATTTATTTAGTTGCCCTCCTTTGTAAATCAGTTTTTTAACTGAATAGGATAGACGTTAAATAAATAAATAAATAAATAAAATAAATAAATGTAATCCATTTCTTATGACTACTCAACTCATCAATATATCACAAAAAGGGTCATGACTATTAAAGTTCAAAACTATGTTTGCAGCAGAAACGTCATAGGCCAAGAAAAATACGTAGTTTTTGCTGATAACAACAGGATAACATCAAGCAACGACAATCTATGGTCATGAAGAGGTTAAATCTTCAAATGTGAAAATGCAGGAAAGAAATAGTCTCGTTAAAAGAAGATTGAGCATTGTTCTTGTTACTTGTTGTTGCCCGCTCTAGACCTGATAAAGACCTTCACTTGACTGTTGGCTCGTATGAGTTATCAGTGGTTCCAAGAGCATTGTCTTCCGCAGATAGAACTATGCATCATTGCTCAAAACGTGTTTTTATGGGGATTCTTGAGAAAATTCCAAACGATTCCCAACAGCAACTTAAATGATAATGATAAAAGTGGTTGAAAGCGCGTAGCTATTGTTGATGGTATGGCCGAGGTACAAGCGTTCAAGCAGACAGCGGACATAACTAGATGCAGTGAACTGGCCGATAAATTTGTGAAACAGCTTGATCATAGATATATGAATTATGTAATGCTCGTCGTGTTTTATCGTTTTTTATGTACCAATGTCCCTAAAGTCTGCTACTCGTGACAACAGACTATGTGGAGCTAACCCTGTGGCTTACAGGGTGGAATATAACACTTACGTTGGCCACATTCAGATGAAAAAATTCCTGTCACACAATTAGACAAAAAATTAAATGACTGCTTACTTATCTGAAAACATTCTTGGTCACGCAGTCCTTCTTCTTACCCATAAAAAAGTTGTAGTAGCATGGTCAATTCAAGCAAAATCGAATAGAATCGGAGCACTTAAAAAGCTCGCAAGAAGAGGCCGATACAAAGATGTTCCCTCATGCTGTTGATGCAACTGTACGAGGAGCATCATAGGTACATGTTTTCTCTCCGGACGCCGATGTATTTGTGCTTGCCGTCAGAAGATATCCCGATATATGCAAGAACTCAGCGTTTATCACTGGAAGAGGAATTAAAGAAAGACTTATTCCACTGGCTCCTATTTACAATGCACTAGGTGTAAATTGACATTCAGTTTCTTCATGGAGAAACTTCATGCGAGAGGCTACAAAATCATGTTCTGCTGGGTCCCTGGTCATGTAGGTATCTCTGGCAACGAGGAGGCTGACTTGGCAGCCAAGGCTGCAACGCAAAAAGCATCAACTGATTTTGACCTCGTACCTGTTCCTGATGTCCACAGTGGGTTCAAGAACCATATGTTGAAACTAGGTCAGGATTGTTGGAATGCTTTGCAGAATAATAAACTGTTTCCGTGTGATGCCCTGTCTTTCAATGAAAGTACGACCCCTTCTTCCATACTTTCTCGTCGTGAGGAGGTTGTATTGGCGCGAGTACGAATAGGGCACACCCACCTCACCCATGCCTATCTTTTTACCAGAGATAAGATTGCTCCGATTTGCGACACGTGTGATGTGTTGCTATCCGTTCATCATTTGTTGACTGACTGCTCTAAGTATGATGGTTTGAGACTCCAATTAACTTAAATCTATCATATAAAGAACTTTTGTCTTATAAAAACAGTGAAAAACTTATCAGATTTCTAAACCTTAGCAATCTGATCGACAAACTATGACAGTTCATATAAAAATAAAAAATCCATGAAGCATGTTGACTTGCTATTCATTATGACGACGTTGGCAACGGTTTCCTGATAATGATTATGATTATGATTTGGTAATTTGACATTTTCTACATATGACAACTTTAGCATGTATACCTTTTCCGATTTGGCTGTCTACAAATATATCGACCTTGGCAATTCTTTTTATGACAATGATATGAAAACACATTGAACCTTATTAACCGTATTTTACATTCATACATAGTTAACTAATATCTTGGAGGCGCGAATAATCTTTGCCGTTGAAGCGCCCTAAAACTACTATAACTAATACTAATTTTCCCATGTCCCTATCAAAGATTAAAAGGTGAAAATTTCACTCAAGACACCTTTCGACATGCAGTTATGTTAACCCCCTTTCAAAAGTAGAAATAATTATGCAGTTTTAATACAGGAATTGTTAAAAGTTTTTTCGCATTGGATATGGAACAATGGGCAGCGGCTGGGACTGTTCAGTGAAAGCGCTTTGTTTTATATCCACATTTATTTCCATTAATTTATTTCCATACTGTTCTATGTCCGTTCCGTGTCATTCGGAGATAAAGGCGTCTAAAGGCCCAGTTTTTTCTCCTTGGCCCTAAGATTAGAGGCTGAAAATTTCACAGAAGACACCTTTTGACATGCAGTTTGATAACCCACTTTAAAAAGTGGAAAAAACATGCAGTTTTAATACAAGAATTAAAAAAATGGCATTGGATATGGAATAATGAACAGCGTTTGGGACTGTCCAATGAAGACGCTGTGTTCTATCCACATTTTTCTTATTACGCCCGTATACAAAACAATAGCTTGGAGTAACATCCCGTAAATTTAACCTAAAATCTCATCTGTGGTGCTAATTGTCCTAGCCATTTATAGTTCCACAATGAATTCATGTTTTAATCTACACAGACTTAATTTTGACAGGCCATCAAATTCCAACTCGCAACCTTCTCGTGGTTTGGCCCGTGAGTGGGGGAGTTTTCACACCCTGAAACTAATGGCGAGCTCCGGGTAGCCGTCGAGGAATTTCCCCTTCCCTTTGACTACCTCCCCGACAGCGACGACAATGACATTATGGACGGATGATGACACAGACGGAGACGACCACGACGTGGGGGAACCCTTGCCCTCCCCTTACGCTTGTGCTGGTTTCTGACCAGCACAGGCCTGTCCACCCCTTGTCCCCCCGCGTCATCCCTTACGTCCCTCCCTTCGTCTCGATTAGCCAAGTTGTATAAATATGAGACATTTAACAATATCCAATCAATGTAGACAGCGACGGTCACAACACGTTGCACACGTAATCGTCTACTAGGACTTAACCTCCAAAAGCGGCACGCCATCGGCATAGGCCTACTTGCACGTTTCATTCGCTGAGACACAATGTAAACAAAATAGCAACCGATTTCTTGCTCATCACCCTAGTGAAATCTCCATACGCTTGTGGCTGGATCTGACCAGCGCAGGCCTGTCCACCCCTTGTCCCTTGTCCCCATCAACATAACCCATAATTAGTTATACACTTTTGTTAGTTGTTAGAAATCACTCACTTGTTGCACTCCTCTCTGAATACTTGCTTAGGTTTCGTTGCTTCCAAACATACACCGCGCCATAAACAGCCGACCACAACTTGTCCCTTTGTTCCATCAGAATGTCTCGTTCGTGGTTGTGCAGCCGCATGGTAATAAGAGAGCCCTCGGCTCCACGTTTCATCAACGCTCTACCAGGGCTTTTACTGTTAAAGACCTCTTTCGGGAACAAATAAGGTACTGCGATGTGCCTTTGCCGCCATTCCGATAATACGAAACCCTTTATAGTGAAGGCTACGCGAGTTCTCGCGTTTGGACTCTTGAGAGGACCCTCGCACCCAAATACGCTACAAAGATCCCCAAAAATGACCATGTTTTCCTCATAAGGTACATGGTTAAAAGTTGAAACAAATGCTATTCGTGCATCGTTTGGTGCACGAATATTTATAAAACGACTTTGACGGAGGCATTTTGTGTTTCATATCCCTAACCTTTTGTGGTAAAGCACCCTTTTTTATCCGTTTAGGTACACATTTTAAAATGGTTAGTGCACTTACTTAGAAGGAGAAAAACGTATGAAAACTTGTACTGCTGGCAAAAAGATTGAAGTACAAATAGAAAGAGACTACATAATAATGGATTTTGGGATCAATCCCTTTAAATTAGCAAATAAATAAATGTCAATGCGTAGATAGAGTGGTGTAACAATGGTCGTCCTCTTATGTTTATTGCGTCAATGTATTGTAGATGGCTACTTCTTTTTACATTTATTGGCGACGTTCTGATTACTTTTGGCAAGATTTCTGTGCAAACCTTCAAAAGTTTTTCAGAATTATGGCTTCAAGACGCTTGTGGCTGGTTCTGACCAGCATATGCCTGTCCCCACTTGTTCCCCGCGTCACCCCATAAGTCCCTCTGTTGTATAAAAGTATGCATCTCTATATACTATGTATACTCCATGTATGGACGTTGTCATAACAACATTGTCCCTTTAATAAACAACAGTTATCATTGCTAATCTTGTCAAAATGGTGTCGAGAAGTGGGCACTCGTCAAAAGAGAAGAAGTTTAAATAGTTTCTTTTAAAAAAGAATGTTTGACGAGTGATACAAATAAATAAAGTAACCCGAAGCAACAAGATATCAGTAAAGATACACTCAAAAGTGAGTATTAACTGTAGAACTGACCAATTTAAAAATAGCCTTGCCATAGACAAAGGAATTTATGCAAAAAATTTAGTGTCAAAGGGAAAGGCCCAAAAAGCTTAGACAAACAGAAAACAAGCTGTATGACAGTTCAGGTCAAAGAACTCACAACGAAAAAAGCAAAGAACTTCTAAAGGAAGATACATCACTTGAGGCAAACATGGGAGACAGCCTCAATAACATTCCTTTTCCTAGTCAATGGGACATAAGCGACCCAAAAAAAGTTGGCTAGTACTGGGGTTCATCCTTGAAGAGTGGAATGACTATGAAATTGCAACAGGAGTGAAGGCTGGAGGAGAGGAGAAAAGAGTTGCTACTTTACGCCTAGCAATGGGGAAAGAGTGTCGAAAGACTCTGAAACATCTCGACCTCACTACAGACCAACGCCCTT
>JAMZAV010013993.1:0-16051 GCA_024449915.1 Sweltsa coloradensis
TTTTTTTTTTTTTTTTTTTTAAAAATAATTAGCGAGCGAAGCGAGCGTTTCCATTTGACTCTGCCGGAAAAATTGTCACTCGTTTTGTTGTTTTTTGTTTTTTGTTTGTTTGTTTGTTTGTTTTTTTGTTTTTTTTGTATGATTGTATGTCTCGCCATAACGTTCGAACGGAGGTTCGGATCAAGTTGAAATTTGACCATCCGCAAGCTTCGTTTCTCGATTGAATGCCATTAGTTTTGTGGCAAAATCGTTCAAAAGTTACTTAAAGTTAATCGAAAGTTTTTTCTAAAACTTACGGGGACAAGATCTGAGATAGCCAAATCATTTAGAATGTCCGTCCGGTCACGAATATGTAAATTTTATTTTGATCCGATAAGTAGTGTAGATGGAAATTACATTATAACAAAAGTAACGTTGCCATGGCAACGAAAAGACGCACGAAGTTTCTAATGCACTGCCACCTAGAAGTATATATCAAAATACTTTCGAGGAAGCAGTCTATTATTTGTCACCAAAGAGTTTAAATATTTTTCCCAATGAGTCAAGGTCCTCTAGATGGCGGTGGATTTTATCCACAAAGTAAAGGTTTACACACGGGTTTACCCAAATACCTTGGCAATAATAAATAATATTGGAAACAAGGCCCTGTGGACAGCGAACGTCGCAAATTTTAAAATTTAAAAAAATGTGCAATGTGGGTCTAGCTATAGCACGTGCTCGCTTATCAACGCGTCCAACTGAGCGTTTCCTAGTAATAATGATAATAATAATAATAATAATTAAGCGAGCGAAGCGAGCGTTTCCATTTGACTCTGCCGGAAAAATTAGTCACTGGTTTTGTTTTTTTTTGTTTGTTTGTATGTCTCGCCATAACGTTCGAACGGAGGCTCGGATCGAGTTGAAATTTTGACCATCCGCAAGCTTTGTTCTCGATTGAATGCCATTAGTTTTGTGGCAAAATCGTTCAAAAAGTTAAAAAGTTACATTAAAGTTAATCGAAAGTTTTTTTTTCAAACTAACCGGCGACAAAATCTGAGATAGCCAAATTATTTAGAATGTCCGTCCGGTCACGAATATGTTAATTTTAGTTTGATCCGATAAGTAGTGTAGATGGAAATTACATTATAACAAAAGTAACGTTGCCATGGCAACGAAATACGCGCGAAGTTTCTAATGCACTGCCACCTAGAAGTAATCAAAATACTTTCGAGGAAGCAGTCTATTATTTGTCACCAAAGAGTTTAAATATTTTTCCCAATGAGTCAAGGTCCTCTAGATGGCGGTGGATTTTATCCACAAAGTAAAGATTTACATACGGGTTTACCCAAATACCTTGGCAATAATAAATAATATCGGAAACATGGCCCTGTGGACAGCGAACGTCGCAAATTTTAAAATTTAAAAAAATGTGCATTGTGGGTCTAGCTATAGCACGTGCTCGCTTATCAACGCGTCCAACTGAGCGTTTCCTAGTATACTAGGCACATTTGCACATTTTTGAAAATTTTAAAATTTACGACGTTCGCGTCTCCAGTATTATTTATTATTGCCAAGGTATTTGGGTAAACCCGTGTTTAAATCTTTACTTAAAAATCCACCGCCATCTAGAGGACCTTGACTCCTTGGGAAAACTTTTTAAACTCTTTGTTGACAATTAATAGACTGCTTCCTCGAAAGTATTTTGATTACTTCTAGGTGGCAGTGCATTAGAAAAATTCGCGCGTCTTTTCGTTGCCATGGCAACGTTACTTTTGTTATAATGTAATTTCCATCTACACTACTTATCGGATCAAAATAAAATTTACATATTCGTGACCGGACGGACATTCTAAATGATTTGGCTATCTCAGATTTTGTCGCCGTTGAGTTTGAAAAAAAAACTTTCGGTTAACTTTAATGTAACTTTTTAACTTTTTGAACGATTTTGCCACAAAACTAATGGCATTCAATCGAGAACAAAGCTTGCGGATGGTGAAAATTTCAACTCGATCCGAGCCTCCGTTCGAACGTTATCGCGAGACATACAAAAAAAAAAACAACAAAAAAACAAAAAAAACAAAAACAAAACCAGAGACTTTGTTTCCGGCAGAGTCAAATGGAAATGCTCGATTCGCTCGCTTAACAACAGCTAACGACACAAAGTGGCACAACGCGTGAAATGAGCTCTTGACTTAAAATCGTTGTAATGTGGTATTTAAATAGAATTTTGTGTTTATACAGTAAGAGCCCTAATAGAAATCAGAAGGTCGCCAACAGGTAGCCAAAAGCTAACCAAGTAGTCACCACGCAGTTAGCCAATAGGTCGCCACAAAGTAACCAACAGGTCACCAACGAGTTCACCAATGTAGTCGCCAAAACAAGCCAAAAGTCCGCCAACAGGCCGTTTTGTGTCAAAATACGACCTCTTGGCGAACTGTTGGCGACTTCTAAAAAAAAGCGACTAGGTTGCCATGAGTTCGCCAAAAAGACGCCAAAGGTTGCCAAGAGGTAGCCAAATAGTAGCCAAAAGTTCACCAGGAGATTATAGCCTACGGTCATAATATGTATTTAGTATGCATGAGTAGGATGTTATATAAAAATGTAGAAGAATGTAAGGAAACAGATTGAAGACACGCTTTTCGAATTTATTATATATACCATCAAAATCACCTCAAATTGAAATACTAAGTGCAATGAAGTTCAGGATGAAGATATTCACAGCAGGAACGTATAGGGCATATAGCAGCATTATAATTATGTATTGAATTATAAAACTCTGTTCTAAATGCAATACATTCATTATATTGATGTTTCGTAACGGACAAAGCCATGATTTTTGTCTTCACCTAAATGTTGATAACATATTTACTAAGATTTCATGTAGCTCTAAGTAGGACGTCACTGGAAACTGCCATGTTTGATGTTGCATTATGTTTCTATTTACACACGAAAATACTTTTCTATATAAATATTATATTAAGTTACACACACTTTTCTCTTGGCGACATGCAATTTGTATTGTACACCAGCAACTATCCTCCTCGCGTTCTCAACACTAATAAAACGCCTGTACAACGTAAAATACACCGTCGAGCACTGCGATGCTAACGTTCACGTCTCCTCTCGACCGCACGCTTGTTTCAAATGGCAAGCAACCTCTGCGCATCCTAGATCCACCCCAAGCCCGTTGAAGGACAAGGCAATGACCTGAAAGAATGCAGTTTATACGGCGCCAACAGTATGCTACGAGGTATCCACGTGACAATCTTTTGTAATCTATTGGCGACCAGTTGGCAACCTCTTGGCGTAGTCTTGGTGACTTCCATCAGTTGGTGAACACATGGCAACCTTATGGCTGACGTTTGGCGTCTCATTTGTTAAATAAAATCACCAACAGTTCACCAACAGGTCGCCAAAAGTGATCACCACTTGGTAATCTAAATGGCGAAACTGGGCAAACCGCTTGCGTTAGTCTTGGACGTCCATCAGTGGTGAACAGCCCATAGAACTTGGCAGGACGTTTGGGTTATTATTTGTTAAATCACCAACAGTCACCAACACAGACTTCACCAACAGGTCGCCAAAAGTGATCATCACTTAGTAACACTAAATGGCGAAACTGTGCACCATTGGCTACCTCGCCCAGCTGCAGAGCAGAAGTTGGGAATCACTGGGCTCTGCCTCTGGTGAACGCTGGCTATCATATATTAGTTGAACTTTCGCGTGGCGACCTTTGGCGACCACTTGGCAACCACTTGGCGATCAAACAACAAGCTTGGGCCTGAACTGTTGGTTACCCTGGCAACCATTTGGCAAAACAAATATTTCTACAGGGAGTTATGGTATTGACAGTTTTCTATAAGTGTATGTTAGTGAGTAGTACCTACACGTTTATATAACCAAAAAAAAATGACTTTTTTTTGTTTACATTAAAAACCTATTGGTAAAGAAATTGAGGAACCATTAGGATGAAATAAATGACGGCGAATCCAATTGGTAACGCGATATGAAGTGCCTTTGCTAGAAGATATACATGCTCGAATGGGGTAACGTGGTGTTGATGTTGTTGAGACTTTGGAAAGAGAGGGAAACCACGGTAACCCGAAGATAAAGTTTAAATCTCTTTAAGAAACAAATCCAAGGATGTTAGAAAAGAAGTGAAAATAGTAGATCGAAATATGCACAGCCAAGGATGTTTTACGCTGACAATGTGCAGTTAACCACCAAAGCTGGTAAACAACGATACGTATTTAAAATGAGGTGACAAACCAAAGAATTCCAGGTATAATTAGCTAATTATCTATAGATTACAGCCTAGAAGACAAACGAATACAAAACAGGATTACAGATTTATTACAGTCGAGCAATTCACAGCACAGACTTTCCCTGATAGTGTTGCACGGAACAACGAATAGCAGACAACGAAGGGTAATTCTTAAAAATAACCTTTTAACAGAACAACATTATACAGCAAATAAGACAGAAGTAGTGAAGAATTACAGTATCTATAAATGCAGAGAAATTATTGAGAACGCGAAAACAGGGATGAGGATAATGAAGATGACTGTAGGTCATTGGAAAACTCTCAAAATGAAATAAGTCCAGGTACAAATAGAAACCACACATAGAACAACAAATACCCCAACGACACTGATTCAGCCCACTCAGAATGTGAGAGTACATTGCGAAAGAACTCCCAACTTAAATTTGTGGACCGCCAGACAAAAAGTTTCGGTAATGTGTCCTACAAAAGACCACAACTACCAAAAATTAGAAATCATTAACATAATAGTACCATTGTCACGAAATGAATAATGTGTTGGAAGAACGATTGGGAACAAAATATGCTAATCTAAGTTGGGACATTACATACATTGGTTATGTGGTGCGGTTGCAGTAATATGCCAATTAGGAATGAAGTAAGAGAAACTACTCGATAAAACCTGTACGAGGAGTTAGGAAAAAGCCGAAGTGGGGAACAAAGGTTAGGGCCAGAATGAGTCTCAGAAGAGATCTCGGACCGTTTAAACACAATATCTTATGGTAATTAGGGCTAAAAATTTAATGGCAAGTAAATAGTAATTTCGTAGAATGATATTTAACACTAGGCCGAAATCAGAATGTGTCTTTGAATTGATTACACGGAAACATTTAAAAACAAAAGCTTAGTGCGCTTTCAAAGAGACTGAAGAAGGTACAGGTTAGTACAAGGAGAAAACAACCCCCCCCCCAAAATGATTAATGTATTCAGCACAATGAAAAGTATTTCACGACATGCAAAAAAAAATGATCATACACAATTGATCCAGGTCACCATCAGGAGCAAGATATAACAAATTTCTGGTAAGATATCTGGGTAGACCTGTAGAGCACAAGAGAAATGCAGCATTGGAATTGTCGACGAAAACAGCAAGAAGAACAACCACAAGAAGAATCGTACAATGTCAAAGTCGCAGCACAAGGAGACTGCAGGGGTTTGAATGGTTTTTGTGTAAGGTAACTCATGGGAAAAGCCTTGAATGAGAACGAATTTTGGTCCTAGACATTGCAAAAGAGCAATTTTCGTACATCGCGCGAAGAGAGCATGGACAATGTAAATTAAAGCTCAGTACAATCAACCCCTCCACCTATACAGCACAGTACATGGAGCACATAAAACTGCAGAAAAATTCCCGGGTCATAGACGATCTTAGTGGTGGATTTGATACACCCCTCCCGGAAGGTGACCACACGATGGAGATTGTGTGATTGTGGTTGTTTGATAACATCCATATAAAACTTGAAGCAACAAGGGATATTATTATAATATGAAAATAAAAAGAAAAAGATTCACCTGTTTTTGTCACATTGCTTTTGGGCTTAGGCTGGAAGAAAGTGACATGTCGTGCTAAGCAAACATAGTTATTGTCACAAAACAGGATGTAGTGGGAATAAGGAAGGGCGGGAGATGAAAGCCATTTCCTGTGATATATGTACAAAAGGGAAAAAAAAAGGAAAAGAGGGGGGAAAGAAGAAAAGAAGTGGAAAAAGAGAAAGGGGAACGGGGGAAAAAGGGACGGGGAGGGGAGACAAACAAAAAAAAGGAGGGAGGAAAAAAAGAAGGGAAAAGAAGGGGGAAAGGCTGGCGTGGGAAGAGGGGACGGCAGGGGCAGGAGGAAGAAAAGAAAAGGAAAAAAAAGAAGGGTGGAAAAAAAGAAAGGTGAACAAAACCACAACCCACACAAAGAAGGGACGGTACTTAAACACAAAAAAAGAAAAGAAAGAAAGAAAGGTATCGAAAGAATAAGAAATGCAGAGAGATATGATAACACAAAACGCCACAAGCTACACTACAGCAGACCAAGAAAATGGTTTGGCAAACGCGAGTCTTTCCCCCCGATAATACCAGCCAAATGATTAACATGCCTATATGATTTTATGTACAAATTACTTTACACATCTTTTATTGCAAAAACAACAATCCTACCAGCATTGTGAAAAGAAAGAAGAAGAACATATATTATCAGAAGGAAAAAAAGGGGCTGAGTTCTCCTGTTGCTAAAAAATATTAAATAAAACAGAAGTTTATCTATTTCCAAGGTGTGTAAGGAAAGCAGTTTGTTTATTCATAGCATATAGATTCGCTTGCGTTGTTTATGGTTTATTATGAGAAACAAAACAATGTGTGTCCCAAAAAGGACACAGAATAAAGGAATATTCATGACTGCATTTTATATGACTACAAAAAGGAGTTTATCTTTAGTCTTGTATTTTATCGGTATCCCGTTTATACTTATTTTATATCGTATCGTATGTCGTCCGTATAAGTTCCCCCGTAACTATTAGATTTGCTTTCTCGTTTGTGTTAGTCGTGTTATGATACGTTATTATATCCGGTACGTCTTGCACGTCGTTCGTAACGTTTTTGTTTTTTTTCTGGACTCTGTGTGCCTCATTCTCATGGCTTTATACAGGTATGGAATAATATAATAAAATAGATCCATCCAATATATTAACCACGCTTTTGAAGGAACGACATTCATATCACGCTGATAGGGATGAAACCATGTGAGAACAATCGTTAAATATAAAAAATTGCCACATAGAAAACTTTGCAACCTGGTGAAACTAAAAATTGTCACGTAGGAAGATTTCAAGGTGATCTCATTAAAGCCCACTCTGGTTCTGCAGGCGTTAAATCCATTATCAAATTGGTAAGATAAATCAAAATACGGATTCAAAACAAAGAAAGTCGGTAATACCACATATTTCGGACTGTTCTCATTTAATGTACATGGAATGATTCACAAAACTATATGCGTTACAGATGCACAACTCAATCAATCTATTACAAATCACACATTCGTTTAGCCAAGATATTCAAATGGAAATTTGGATTAGAAAGTTGTAAAAATATTATGTGTCACTAAGGGAAAAGTTCAAGAATTAACATGGTGTTCAACTATAGGGGATGTAAAGTGTTATGAGGAATGGAAGAAGGTGAGGTGTTATAAAATACCCCTTTTGGGTTCATTCAAAGATGAACAGATTCACAGTGGAAGCGAAGAACAAGCTTACAGATACTTTTGTGAATAGAGAGGAAAGAAGAGAAATTTGACATCAAAATGTAAAACGGGAAAGAAAAGGAACAAGGGAACAAGAAAAGAAAAAAAAGGAAAAAAAAAGGGAAAAAAAAGAAAAAAAAAAAATAAAAAAGAAAAAAATTTAAAAAAAAAAAAAAAAAAAAAGAAAAGAAGGAAAAAGAGAAAAAAAAAAAAAAAAGAAAAAAAAAAAAAGTGAAAGAATTATATACTTATGCAGTTTATACAGTACCAGTTTCATTGTTAATGTACATTCTGTCAGGTTATTTTTATTTTAACTGGACACAAACTGAGATGGAGATATGCAAGCAATTTAATAAATATTAATCGAAAAAAAAGAAAAAATAAAAAAATAAGAACTATTCTAACAGAATTACCGGAACTTCATCACCCCACAAGAGAGGGCGGTCCGTCGACACGGTTAGTTTTTTTTTCGAAACGGAAACGAGGACGACATTGTCTAGTTAGTTGTGAAGAGGGATAACTGATGTTAAATAAATCCGCCACGTATATTAAGCAAATCAATTTGTTACGGGAAAATACTTCTATAGGAAAAAAGTACTTCGCGCTACATACAGCTTGTAGTGCAAGCGGATGTCAACCCACACCATTAGACTGCATAATGAGGACAATTTTGCAGGACAATCTCATAAGTGATGTATATGAAAGAAGGAATGTGGAAACTTAAGATATCTACATTGGGGAGACCATCACACAGAATTGCATCGTGATATGTAGACACTGATGCATCTACTAAATGGGTTACAAGTAGGGCGATTTATTCGGAGAAGAAGAAGAAGAGAGAAAAGAAAGAAACAGAGGGATTTTTCTATGGCCATACAGGGATCAAGTAAATTGCTACACGAAATTACAAGAAGCACACCATTAAAGACAAACCGCCAACACAATTCTGGATGATAAAGTTAGAAAGTGCCAGGACCAATGAGTACCATAGAATCATGTAATATCGGGATGTTAACTTCTAGCCCAGGTCACAATATTTTGCACAGACAAATCAAGTGCCAACAGAATCTCACCAACATCTGGGCCCAAAAGTGTTCGTACTGGGAGAACCATCGTACGGTACCATACTACAAGTACCAACCTGAAAAAGTATTAGAAAATTGTGATTTGGAAAACTTATTATGATCAGGGCTGTTATACAGATAAGACGATACAAAATAATAGGCCTGCTGATATCATTTTAACGGATAAATAAAAAGGCAAAAAATTTATATTGATGTAGCAATTCCACTAAGTCAAAATATGTGGAAACAACGTGGACAGAAAGTTAGCGCCTACTTTGACCTAGGACAATAAATAAAGAAAAATGGGGATGGAACACAAGTGACAAGTCACTTACAATACCAATTATGTCAGCCACGGCAGTTATACCACACAATCTACACATAGTTTACACCAACTGTGCATTAACAAGGAATTTATTCATCAAATGCCAGAAAGCGGTTATAATTTGTACATGCCATATAGTCCGAACAATTCCTCAATGACAAATGCTTTATAAAACCATTGTATGTTGTATATTTTGTAAAGATTAAAGATTATTTTTTGATTTGAATGTTATTTTGAATACTGTATAGATTTTAGATAAATTTTGAATATGAATGTTTTGTTATTATTATAGGCACGTGTATTGCTTGACATAGTCCGCAATACATTGCATTTACTTGTACCGGTTTGTACCGAGATGTGGAAACATGTGAATAAAAATAAAAATAATAATAAATAATATATATATATATATATTTTTTAATTGAAATACATCTCTTATACATTTTTTTTATCAAACAAGTTCGGCCATCCACAAGCTGCACAGGACAGCTTAACTGTGGAACATGTTACATTAAAGAAAATCATGCATGTGATGCATGTGATGCATGTGAATAATAATAATAATATATATATATTTTTTTTAAATAATAAAGCATAGTATTACACATCATACATATTCTACTTGATTCGATATCCCACAAAGCTTCATCAGAAGCTTGTCTGTGGGCTAATTATAATATACAAAATTACGGACAATGTAAGAGCATAATAATCAATATCAAATTATGTCAGACACAGGACATTATACTAAATACTAAATAATCCAATATAATATAATCAATACAATATGTCAATAACCGAAAACACATTGACAAGTTCCCCAATTATTATCAATTATGAATACATTCAACAAGCACATTAAAATAGTACATATCCCAACTAAATAAATTATAATATTAGATAATTTAATACAAAATTAAAGGTTATACTAAATTAAACGCCCATTAAACAAGAGAATTCTTTTACTTTTAACTTAACTTTACTAATTTTATCTAAATTCTTTTAGTTCTTTAGGCAATAAATTGAAACTCTGCGGAACTAGTTTTTAACGACCTTTCACCATATTTGTTTACAACAAAATGGAACTCGAAAGTTATTAGCGGGCCTTCCTTCTTGTGGAGATTTTTATGGTCGATTTCGATTTTATACTCATTACTATAATAATAAACTTAAGATTAACCTATACGTAAACAACTTATTTACAGGGAGTAAACCAAAGTTATTTCGAAAAGTTCATTTGAGGAACCCATCTCAGTTATGTGATTAGGAAGGATAGTTTTTAAAAATCTTTTATCTGCAAGTTGGAAATTTGATTTAGGGTACACATTTGAGGCATTACCCCAGGCCAACACAGCATAAGAGATGATTGACTCAACTAAAGAAATATAAACCGTTCGCAGTAAGTTGTAAGGGAGAATCTACTTTAAGTGGTATAGTTGTGCTGCACATGGGCGAATCCGATTACATAACTTAATAATATGATTTTCCCACGAAAAGCACTTATCAATTTCAATACCAAAGGTCCCATGGCTATACACTGACTCAATAATTTGTTTACAAGTGCAGTTAATTCCACCATTGCTTAATGTAGCGTTATTGTGCAAACAATCAACTGAATGTGAAACGTCTTCAACTAATGAGTTATGGTCAACATTTAATGGACTGGATATGTGGACTATCTTAGTTTTTAATGCATTCACAATCAAACCATCGTCGTGCGTCCAACTCAATAAATTAACGTAGTCTTCTTGTAAATAACTTATCGCAGTTGCCAGGATCTTATGTACCGCAACGAGTGCTGAATCATCGGCAAAGAAATACGCATAACATTTTTTAAATATCGTGGTCAATCCCATTTACATATATCAAGTACAATAATGGCCCTAAAATTGATCCTTGTGGCACCCCTGATTTTATTTAATTTAGTCACGCTGTTAACTTTGCCGATTTTCACAACTAACTTCCTGTTTTTCAAATAGCTCTTGAACCATTGTAGTAAAGAGCCTCTTACCCCAACTTTTTCCAAAGCTAACAATAATTTCTTGTGATTTAGAGTATCAAACGCTTTAGTAAAAAACTACAAACATACACACAACATGAAAAATTTCATTCAACTTTGTATTTTACGAGATTCCCAGAATTTTAATAGAAGGTCAGAAGTGGGTTTTCTTTTTCTGGAAGCCAATTGGTTTTTTACTAAAATATCAAAATTTTGGACAGGTAATCACTCAAACATTCAGCCACATACCGTTCCATTATTTTATTAACAACCGATAATAATGCGATTGGACGATAATTCGAATATTCGTAATGGCTTCCTTTTTTGTTGACAGGCCTTACTACCGAAACTTTCAACAATTCTGGAACAACCCCTTCTTTAATCGATAAATTTATTAATAGAGCAATTACTGGACTGATCTGGCATTTGATATTCTGTAGATCTTTAACTCTTATTTCGTCATAACCAGCCTGTTTTTTAGAGTTCATTTCCGTAATAATTTATTTCACTGTTGCCGCATCAACAGGGGGAATGAAATTGATTGGCTTCTGATCGTAGTTTCAACTTTTTCTCTTTGATCTGTTTTACGCACGTCACATCACAGTTATGAAAGATATTTTCCACCTCCTCCACAAATACGTTTGCAAGGAATTTTGCTACATATTCAGAACTCGCATTTTACCTAAAAACTTGTTAATGACCTGATCTACCGACTCTTTCTTTTCTTTCCATTATTTTTTTTTTAATCGTTTGCACGTTTCTTTTAAATTGCCCTGCTTCCTTTCCAAAAGCTCACGATAGTAGTTTTGTTTTGCTTTTTTTTATCTTTTTGTTTTAAAATTTTTTTCGAATGTTTATTGTACTCTGCCCGATACACCGCTTTGACAAGATTTAAATTTTTACTTTTTTTTTTCCCTTTATGAAAACATCGATCTCTATTTGCCATCATTTCTATCAACTCTGACGTCATCCATGATTTTTTTCCCTTTTACATTATTCTTTTCTTTAACGAAAACGGCCCGTTCATAAGCCCTCTTAAAAAATAAATATAGCGAGTTGTACAAAATCTCACAGCTATTTGCGGAAAGCAACAAGTCCCACTGTATGGTTTTTAGGATACGCAACAGTTTCTTTTCATCTATTTTGGTGACGTAACTCTCACCGTCGTCACGTTTTCCATTTTGCGGTAATTTAAAAAACGCCGTAATAATGTTATGATCAGACAACTTTGAGGTCCATATAGCTGACTTAATCTGAGTATCTACAGCACGTATGTAAATGTGGTCTATACACGACCTCGTAAGTTTGTCACCAACCATCTCTTCTCGTGTTGCTCCCGTGATATACCTACTAAAACCATTTGTAGCTAAACTAGTTTCGTAATGTTGCACAACCGGATCACAATCATTCATAATGTCAATGTTTACATCACCAATGAAAACAGCCGTAGCGACATTTACCTCTCTCCAATATTTATCTATCTCTTGAACTCGTTCTTAGTGTTATTGTTAGGAGGTCTATATACAAACAAAAGAGACATGATTTGGTTCCCTACTATTATGTTCCCTGCTATACCTTCAAAGTTTCTAAAGACTACGTCGAGTGACACAAATTGTATTGAATCATTTACGTACATGATTAGGCCACCACTCTTTTTACATTTCTTAATCTATAAAAACATATTATACCCTTTTAACTCAAATCTACTATCGATATCATTTATATTGACTTCGCTAAGCATTAGCACATGTAAATTACCTAGATGGTTATCGAGAAGTAATCTTAGTTCGTCCCAGTGCTTCTTTATCGATCTGATATTTAAATGTAGCAGTGTTAACCCATTACATTCTTTTATCAAATTATCAATATTATCAACCACTTCCGTCACGGGGGAAAAGGGGGATCCCACAGGTTCATAATAATTAACCTACCATTGACTTAATTTATCAATGTCCGTGGATTCTTAACCTTGATTACTTCTCGAGGATTTTTCGTCCCTTACGAACACAGATAGTACCGCGACTGAACAGACAAACTTGAAGCCAGTCAAAATTTGCTTTTATTTTAACTTGCCAAAACAAATTCTTATAGTAAGGTGACAAATGTTCGTTTATGTAAATAGGAAGGTTGTCTTCTCCCTCTACCTCCGGAAACAGGTCCTTGTTCTTCACTGTCCCCTTGCGACGAACGGCGAAGAGTTCGTCCCTTTTCTTTCTTGAAATAAACTGCACTATTATTTTTGACGGGTATTCACTCTCTTTCTTTGACTTCACTCGGTGAACTACTAATCCTGTCAAATAAGATCGTATATTGACGTTTGGAGGAAAAAATTGCGATGTCGCTGAATTTTTGCACGAGACTTTCCCATATAATACTTATCAACATACTAAAACTCCCCTACAATCGGACTGGAGCTTCGGGGCCGCCATATTGGAAAATGGCGGCCAAAAGGTGTTTGTTATCAAATATCTCCAAATTGGTTTTTAGATAGACAAAATATCTCAATGGCAAAAATATTCCCCATTTAATTCTCTACAAAACAGGTGTCTTCTATAGTTTTTGGCAGGGGCAACGGTTACGTCACAAATTCGTGGTTTATATGTTGCTCATTGGAGTACCAGCTTATTTCCAAATTTTCACGCCCAGCATCAAACAATGCCCGGTAAATCCATGAGAAATCGATTTAAATACAAAAAAAACTTTTGTACGGGGTTCATGAAAGCTTCCATTAGTATTTAAAAAAATCAGTTCTGCGAAATCGAATTTGGATTTACCTGGAATTTGGTTTTACCATTGTTGGCATTTCCTCAAAAATGCCCTTTTTGACTGTCCATTATTAAGCACTAAATAGCATTGGAGGAAAAATTCTTGCTACTCACTTTTGAAATGACTCAAATAATGATCCGATTACAACCAAAGTTTAATTCAATATGGCTGCTAATTCCTAATATCCACAACATCAAAGTGAATTATTTTAACAAAAAGAGTGTAAAAACAGCACGAAAACAGTATTCATATTGTGAATATAAGGAATTAGCAGCCATATTGGATTTAAACTTTGGTTGTAATCGGATCATTAGTTAAGTCATTTCAATGTGCGTAGAAAGAATTTTTCCTAAATGCTATTTTCGTGCTTAATAATGGACAGTAAAATATGGCATTTTTAGGAAATGCAACAATGGAAAAATCCAAATTCCGGGTAAATGAAAATCCGATTTCGCAGAACTGATTTTTTTAAAATACTAATGGAAGCTTTCATGAACCCCGTACAAAAGTCCTTTTGTATTTAAATCGATTTCTTACGGATTTACCGGGCATTGTTTGATGCTGGGCGTGAAAATTTGGAAATAAGCTGGTACTCCAATAAGCAACATATAAACCACGATTTTGTGACGTAACCGTTGCCCCTACCAAAACTATAGAAGACACCTGTTTTGTAGGGAATTGAATGGGGAATATTTTTACTATTGAGATATTTTGTCTATCACAAACCAATTTGGAGATATTCGATAACAAACACATTTTGGCCGCCATTTTCCAATATGGCGGCCGAAGCTCCAGTCTGATTGTAGGGGAGTTTTAGTATGTTGATAAGTATCATTTAAGGAAGGTCTCTGCAAAAATTCAGCGACATCGCAATTTTTTCCCCCCAAAAATTCTTATTTGACAGGATTATACATCAATGTCACGCGCTAGTACATCCGCACCTACTTTCTAGGCTATTTTGACAACAATGTCCTCTAAATCCTCGCTGAATTCTCCCTCCAAGACGTTTGATATTTCTAGGTTCCTATTTCTTCCGTACTGGTCAAGTTCGTGGACCTGGTCCGTAAGCTCCTCAATTATCAAGTCCTTATCTACTATGCGCTGCGTTAGGTTATCGATTTCTTGCCTACTTTTCTAATAACTCTTCCCTTATAACTTCAAAGACTCGAGTTCTTTCTTTACACTTTTGAGCTCGTCGCGAAGCTCATAGACAACACTAAGCACTTTTTCAATAGATTTTTGCGTTGAGTCACTAACTAGAGTGGACCCACCTGTATTATCAGGATCCGTCGGCGTGCCGGAACCCGGGACGGACTTCCCGTCCCGCCTTACACTTTTGGCAACGCCACTGCAGATTTTAAAACTTGCGATTTGGCTTTATGTGTAGATTTTTTTGAGCCGGAACACTCATAGTGAATATCTGTATCGCACCCTGGACAGTTCACAAAGTCGCCGTCCTGAGGTAGGCTTTTATTACACTGACTGCACGACATGATTCACTTGCCTGTGTCTGCACGGAGCTCGCTCGAAACACAACCGCTCTCGTCCGCGACTCGGGATCGAATAATAATAATAATAATAATAATAATAATAATAATAATAATAATAATAATAATAATAATAATAATAATAATAATAATAATAATAATAATAATAATAATAATAATAATAATAATAATTATTGATTCATAGCAGTTGTCGAAAAAGTTTGCCCCGACTGGGGTTCGAACCCAGAACCTCCGGCTTATTGCAGTCTTCTGTTGGATTTATGTCATGGAGGTCAACAATCACAACAAATAGCAGTTTAGTAAAGGTTTGTTCTGTGGTCCCGGTAGCTCAATTGGGAGAGCTATGGCACGTTAAAGCCGGAGGTTCTGGGGTTTGAACCCCAGTCGGGGCAAACTTTTTCGACAACTGCTATGAATCAATAACTATGTCCTTAAAGCGGGCTTATGCTTAAAATCTTATATTCATACTACCCAACTCATGGGAGATGAGATGGGGTTTGGATTATCCATGTGATCTTTCAGATTTGACAGCTACATTGCAGTCTTCTGTTGGATTTATGTCATGGAGGTCAACAATCACATCAAATAACAGTTTAGTAAAGGTTTGTTCTGTGGTCCCGGTAGCTCAATTGGTAGAGCTATGGCACGTTAAGCCGGAGGTTCTGGGTTCGAACCCCCGTCGGGGCAAACTTTTTCGACAACTGCTATGAATCAATAACTATGTCCTTAAAGCGGGCTTATGCTTAAAAATCTGATATTAATAATAATAATAATAATAATAATAATAATAATAATAATAATAATAATAATCATGAATATAAGGTTTTTAAGCATAAGCCAGCTTTTAAAGGACATTTTTTGTTTTT
>JAMZAV010013994.1:0-14733 GCA_024449915.1 Sweltsa coloradensis
TAATATTAATGATTTGATTATCGACTATCAAAACTAGGCCTATATCCATTATTGATCGATAATATTGATTATCGTGTGCATCCCTAGTCACAAACACAGAACACACCTTATATAATGTCGAAATTAATTACCCCAACCCGTTCCCGAGGAGATCTAGGTGCCCGTTAGGGCGCTGCAGCCCAAGCCGCGGTGCGCAAAGCGCAACACACTCTGGCACCTTATACAGCAAGCAAAGTTGGGGTGATTTCGAGGTGTCGCCCAGCAGTCATGAAAACTATCAAAATCAGGGGCATCTAGGTACTTGTCAGGTAGGCCTACAGGTTGTAGTCGGTGACAAAACATGCCAAATTTGGTTGGTGTACGAACATTCCTTCTTGGTGAAAAAATGGCTTGAAACATTCTCAAAATCACTTTAAACGGGTACCGTCAACTGGGGGAACATTGATCACATTTTTGCTCTTTTTAGGAATTGCGTCCAATATGTTTTTTATATTTCTGTCTAAAAATATAGTTCTTATAGGATCCACTAATGTACACAATACGTAAAATTTTCAGCAATTTTTGAGTTCACAATTCACCGTATTATATATTTGAATGGTGTATCAATGTTCCCCATAGTTTGGGGTAACTTTGATACACCCATTTAAAATGCATGTAAATCTGGCTATAAATGAAAAAAGATTATATTTTCAATTTGAGAAAATTCTACCAACTAGTTTTCAAGGGACAGCTGATCTAGTATGATGGGGTAACATTGATGCGCTAAAATGCAGTGAAGAATATAACATTTATTTTATTTTAATTGTACATTCACAAGTTTGGCTGTGGCCGACATAGGCCCTAATACATAGGCTAGGCTAAACATGATATTTTTATGATTATGATTTTCATGATTGGCCAACTTTTACACTTCACAACTAGGCCTAGGCCTCTTTAACATCAATGCCAAACTTAAATTTATACCGGATTCTCTCATTTGCCCCTTCCATATCTGGGAAGGGGAGAATGGCAATAATATCGTCAAATGAAATGGTAGATACGTCGTCCTCTACGGTCTTAAAGATTGAAGGTTTATTGCCCGATTTCATACCTACAACCCGGTATTCATTATTTTTGAGCAGCTCCTGAATAATGCAAACAAAACGGAATGATTGAGCCTTACGTTTACCCGATTTAAATTTTACCAGTATGAAGAACCCTACTTTCAATGCATCTTGAGTAGGAGTAACATAATCATCTTGAGTTTCGGTTTCACTTTCAATGCTAGATTGTAAGTCGTCGTCGCCTGAATCGCCTTCTTCCTGCACTTCAATTTCGCTATCTGAACTTGCCTGGTCCTTCCAAGAAGCTGAAACACTTTTTCCAGCAGGCACATTTATTTTGGCCTTCTTCCGTTGTGGTTTAGCATCACCCATTCCAAATCGATGCTCTTTCAGATATTCTACTAGAGTGTTATTCACTTTCGGCAGTGGATCTTCATTCTGAGGCAGTTTGTTTATCACTTTCTCTGGGTTAAATGGACAGATTCCGGTTGCGGTAAAGCCACTCATAATGTTCTTATTAATAGATGTAACCGTAGAGCCGTCATCTGCACCTGGTTTCTTTACCTCGTTCATCTTCAGGAGAGCCTTAGTTAACAGACTGGGAAACTCGCCTTTAGGAACAACAGTGGATTTTGATGACGACATCTTCCAAGATGTAAGAACTTTACGCCATGCAAACTTGGAAGCCCTGAAAAAGGCTACGTCAAGGGGTTGACAAATGTGTGTGGAATTACTTGGCAGACACACAAATTCAATATTCTTTTCAAGACACGTTTTTAAAACCTCATCTGTGAAATGTGATGCTAGGTTGTCCCCGATTATTACTTTTTTTCCTTGCAATCTTTCTGCATGTGGCAAAAAAGTGCTTCGAAACCAATCTGTGAAACAACCTGCCTCCATCCACCCATGGCTGGTGCTGTTGTATCTTATTCCCTCGCTACAGCATGGTTGCTCACAGCATGGTTCACCTTTTGGTCCACCCTCGGTCCATGTGGACCACATGTGCTTACTGCGATATACAACATAGATAGGAAGCAGAACACCCGACGCTGAACCGCAAAACATTAATGTTGTTGCCGATTTACTGTGGTTCATTACCTTTTCAGGGTACTTAACCCCACGTCGGTATAAGCACCGCTTTTTCCCCGGGTTGTCAGTTACGTTTGTCTCGTCGTAGTTGAATATATGCGACGGAGGAACACCATCTAACGTAACTTGAAGATTTTCAAAGTAATCTTTTAAGATGGCTGGCGAAACCTGAGACCTTGAACGCGTTATATTTGTGGCCATGCGCTGTGTTATGTCACCTTTGTGCCGTTTTAACATTCCGTACGCCCAGTCTACCCCTGGAAGATTGTTAGAAAACTTATGAACTGTGCGTTTATTTTTGTCCAGGTATGATTTCGTGAACATTTGCATGTCAAAAATAGTAAGGGGATAACCCCAATCTGCACAGGTTGTAACAGCCTTAATTATACACTTTTCTTCTAACAAAGTCAAACTGGTCGGAGTACCCACTGGGCGACCATGCCGCCCTTTATAACGGTTATAAAGGGTCCCATACGGGATCTTAAATTCCCTTGATGCTTGTTTGACAGAGCTCTGGCCCGATACTATGTTTTCAAGGGCTTCCTCCAACTTTTCAGGAGTGTAATTTACATAACTTCTAGCTCCCAGTCGTGGGGTGTGCACTCGAGGCATGGCTTATAGGTCTAATAAACAAAAAAATAAAACCTTATTAGTAACATAACTTCAAGCAATAAAACAAGTAGTAGGCCTAGACCTAAAGCCTTGTTTACAATCATTTTTAAAACACTAAAAATTAACGTAAGAAAGTTGAAACTGTTGATTTCAATCACTTAACGCTTGACGCATCGTACTAAAAAGTTGACCAAATCTGAACCTGTCCATACTTTAACCTAGATGAGACCTAGGCCTAAGTTAAGAGTCATTATGTAGGTCTTAATATGTTTATTTGCATTAAAAATAGAATAAAAACTAGATAGTCAACTTTTAGGTGTGGGGAATCAAGAGATCAATGTTACCCCAGAGCAAATAGATGCCCCCTATTGCTAAAGTGTCTCACCTAACCCAACTTTTTCAAAGCCATGCTGGCAAGAAGGAATAAAAGATTCATTTCCCAAGGTTTACACAAAATGTGTCCCTTAGTTTTAATTGTAGCCAAAGAATTTTACCAGGTTCAAATTTTTGATCAAAATCTCCCGTTTCAAAACTATTTTTTAATAGTCAGTAGCATTTTTACTCACCTTTTGACCATGTGCCTTCAAGATGCTTACAATCCAGTGCAGCCAACTTAACAAGTGAAAAGAATAAAAAGTCTCTAGGATCTGAGAGGGAAATTCAAATCCTTGAAATTATGTAAAAGTCAATGTTACCCCAGATAATCAAAGTTCCCCCAGTTGACGGTAGGCCTAGTGCTACAACAACGTTCATATTTAACATGGACACATGTAGGTAGGCTTAGTGCCTTTTGAAAGAAAAAGTTGAAAAAATTTGCGGGAAGGATTCAAAATAAAGGTTTTAAAGGCCTTTTACAAGAATATAATCAACAAGAACTATAGTTACTTAACAATGATCACCTACATTGTGTAGGCCTACAAAAATCAAGTCTTTGGACCACTAGATATTTTACATGACTAGCCTATTGTTAATTGGTAATAGGCCTACCATAGCAATTAAATTGACTTTAATAAAATTATTCACTTATTCACTTCAAGTCAAGATGGCTGCCGACCCAAAGTTCGCGTCTTCATCGCTCCGGTATTTTATTTTATTTTGTCTCGTAAAACTCGTGTTACATAAATTTGAACCGTACCAGAATGTAAGTGAAGTTTTTGTGCACTGTCGCTTCTATGGATTACCCGTCGAACATCTAATGGTAAGCACAAAATGTAACATTTCATCATTTACCATGTGCCTCAGTTTCGCGTCGGGTTGTTCGCCGCATGGTTCCTCCCCCGTTCGAGGCCATGAAAGTACATGGACCGGTCCAAGAACAAGAAGGGTCGTAGCCATCACAACACGTGCCTTGCGATGTCCGAACACATTGGGCGCGGTTGCCATGCTTCTCATTGGACTGTCGGGTGACGTAAGCTTAAACCCAGGGCCAAAGTGTGATGTGAGAGCAGATAACCATCTACGCGCGGGTGCTGATGACGGTGTAACACTGTTCTGTATGAATGCTAGGAGTATCGCGGGTGCCGAAAAATTAGCGGAATTCAACATGCACTTTGCTGAGAACAGTGAGGCAGATATCGTGTGCGTGACTGAGACCTGGCTCCACGAAAACATCCTAGAAAATGAAATACTCGATGGTAGCCAATACACTGTACATCGGCAAGACAGGAAGCTTCATGGCGGACACTTAGCGAAGATCCAGCAAGGGGGTGGGCGTGCCTGGGGAGGGGTCCTCACAGCTGTCAGCAGCAAGCTAAGGTGCCGTCGCATAGAAGAGGCTACTAACGTAAACAACGAGATTGTATGGGTTGAAGTCTCCCTTTCTCCAAACTGCAACCTATATGTTGGATGTGCCTATCTTCCGCCTAAACCACCGGCCACTGCTGTAGAGGAACTTCACCTGTCTGTGTCTCGTATTCAGCGTCTCGCTCGCCCTCAAGACAACATTGTGCTCTGTGGTGATTTTAATTTCCCTGACATCAACTGGCAACCCTGCGCAGACTGTCCTGAAGTATTGTCGCCAACGATAAGTGGTGTTACCAACAAAGAAGTGGCAACCGACTTCGTTGATATTCTAGGCGAACTTGACCTACAGCAGCAGGTACACTTTCCTACTAGACAAACAAACTACCTGGACCTTCTATTTACAAACAACGCGGATTTCTCTGTGACGGTCAGTCAAGCGGAAGCAGCTGTTCAGTCAGACCACTTGGCATTTCAATGCACCATTACACCACCGAATAAGCGTTATTACACTCACAAGGCCAAACAGCAAACAAAATTAAATTGGAACAAAGCCGATCTAGCTAAACTAAACAACCTGTTGTGGAACTCTCAGTGGAAATGTATGAACGAGACTGATGATGTGAATGAAATGTGTGATACATTTCATGCTTTGTTGGATAACGCGATCATAGACATTGTTCCCACTGTCAAAATATACACAATGGAATATCCAGCCTGGTTTGTGACGTCATTGATGCACTGAAGAATAAAATCTGTGCTTTCAGGATATGGAAACGAACCAAACAGCTATGCCATGGAGTTGAATTCCAAAAAAAAGAACAACATTTAAAAAAGCTCCTTGAACTGAAACGTAAACAATATTTAACCAAAGTCGATACCGAAGTGTCCAAAAATCCGAACTTACTTTGGGGGTACATCAGGCGTAAAACAAAAACTAAACGGATACAGATCGATGTAGAACACAATGGGACCAAAGCATCTGGTATCGGCGCGTGTTGCCACCTGTTCTCAAATTACTTTCGGTCTACGTTTCAGCCAAAATCCGATGAAACTTCGCCACTACCTGATGTCCCGGTTTTCTGCGACGAATCTCTTTCGCTTTTCACAATCGCAAAGGAAGACGTTGAACGAACTCTTAATGACCTTGTAAATAACAAATCTCCCGGCCCCGACTCTATCCCCATAAAAGTGTTAAGCATTGTCGCAAGGCGTTGGCTCTCCCCCTAACAACACTATTCAACCATTCCCTGAAAACAGGTACATTTCCTAGTCGCTGGAAGAATGCTAACGTCAGTCCGGTACTAAAGAAAGGCAGTCGTTACAAGGTAACTAATTACCGACCCATCTCACTCTTATCTGTGCTCTCCAAAGTATTTGAAAAACTTGTACACAAAACCATATACCACCACGTAAAAAATCAAATTGCTCCCGAACAACATGGATTCGTACAACGACGTTCAACAGTGACTAACCTAGCTGAATTCACAACCGATCTAACCAGTAACATCAATAATAAACAGCAAGTTGACACAATATACACGGATTTCTCCAAGGCCTTTGATAGCGTCGATCACAGGCTTCTCCTCCATAAATTAAGGGGCTATGGCATCTGCGGCCAACTCTTCAAACTTCTGTCGAGCTACCTCAGTGAACGTACCCAAACAGTTGTGATGGATGGAATCAAGTCGGACACCGAAAACGTCTCATCTGGAGTACCACAGGGGTCTATCTTAGGCCCTTTGCTGTTCACATTGTATGTAAACGATATTCCCAAATGTTTTAAATCATCCAAGTGTCTAATGTATGCAGATGACTTGAAAATCTATCTCCCCGTCAATAAACCGCAAGACTACTCACTTCTTCAAAGTGATGTTGATAATTTAGTTAAATGGTGTTCTTTGTGGAAACTTGATCTTAACGTCTCGAAGTGTAAAGTGATAACCTACACAAATAAAACGAAAAACACTGTATTCTTTCAATACGCGATTGATGGTACAATGCTGGACAGGGTGCAGTCGATGAGTGACTTGGGTGTTACGATGACCAGTGACCTGTCATACAACAAGCACATCGACTCTATTAGGCCTCGGGCTTTTAAACTTCTTGGCCTCATTAGACGCAATTGTTTACACCAATTCCATAAATCAACGAATAGACTGTTGTATGTCGCTCTAGTGAGGCCCCAAATTGAATACGCCAGCGTGGTGTGGAACCCGCATCATAAAACTAAAATAGAAACCCTTGAAAAAGTACAGAAAAGATTTATGAAACTAATGTGCATAAAATCGAACATTGAGTACCATAGGAATGAATATCTCAGTCTTTGCGATAGCAGTAGGATGCGTACGCTCTTTAGCAGGCGCAAGATAGCAGATATGGTTTTCTTGTATAAAATCTTAAATAATTATGTTGACTCTCCACTTCTAGAAAAGCTTAATCTCCATGTTGCACCACGTGTTACTAGGAATCAGAGCACATTCTATCCCACAAAAAGTAGAATAGACGTTTGTAAATATTCATGTATGAACAGGCTGCAAGAAACTTATAACAGTCTATCAATCTTAAACATAGACCTAGATCTTAATTTTAATACTCTTGCAACATTTAAATCTGTTTTACAAGACACTATTGTTGACAACTAAACACACACACTCACGCACGCACCTACACACACACACACACACACACACACACACACACACACACACACACACACACACACACACACACACACACACATTCACATAACCAACACAACCATGAAATAGTAGTATATGCCTTTGAATATCAATACAAGTGATGTATGTTTTCATGTTTTTGTTAGTTCTTAAATTGTTAATTGATAAGTTCATATATTATATTTGCACTAGTGGAATTATTTTCTGTTGCAAATAAAGACTTAATAAAATGATAAACTGATTTCTAGTTTCAAGTGGATTAACATGGCTGCACTACAGGCCAGCCATAACCTCTTCGTCATAGAATTAATCTTCTAAGCTTTGACGTCGCAAGGTTGAGAATTCAAAGGAAGTGAGCGAAAACGGGAAGCCTAAACTGCCAATGCTTGAAAAACAAACAACAGATCACAGGAGGTGGCGAGATGGCGTGGGCGTGGCGTGCGGAACCGCTTTTAAGTGTATATCAGGTTCAAGCCTTCGGATCGAATAGGCCTACTCCAACTCGCTTCCCTAAAGTGAATTGGATCGGAATCGCTTTGGGTCAAATTCGATATGGACTACGTATACCACAGCAGTCAATCCGAATTGACTGAATTCGGTTTGAGTTCAATTCGGTTTGACTTGAAGTGTATATCACGCACGGACATTCGAAACGACTTCCTCAATCCTATTTCGATTCGAATTGAAGCTGTTGTTGTGGCAGTTTAAATTGATGCTACAAAGATTCTATGAATAACACTTGAAAATACTTTGTACTTGTATCTCTACCTACAGCTACGTAAATATAAAGCCTAATGTCTTCGTTAAAGCCTCCAAGACGCCATTTTATTGTAAACATGTATAAACACCGCCTGCCTAATAATGGTACCTATTCACTGATATCTAAATCTCTAAGGCAGTTTTGAATCCGTATTGAATACGTATTGAACTGTATATCAAGCAATTTACTCATGTCAGTCCACTTTGGAAAGTGGATTGACTTCAATGCGAATCGAGTGTGTATATCAAGAGACTCAAACCGAATTGAACTCGAACCGACTTGAGTCAATTCGGATTGAGTGCTGTGATATACGTAGTGATGTATTCGGCACCAAAAAGCACACTAGCGCGGCCCTGTTGGCGGAACGTAGAACCCTAGCAGTAGTGATCACTCAGGTAGACACACAGCGGCAAATAACGTGGAAGAACGTGTAGATGCAACTAAAAAGTTGAGTTTTCGGCGTGATACGTTTTGTTTACGGATGTTGAACGTTAGAAATAAAATAAAGAAATATTTGTGCTATGGTTATCACAAGAAAACAAATTTTAAATGAAAGAATGGGGCCTGTAAGTGCACCATAAAGTGGACACCTGACACAAGGGTTATGTCTCGAATGGTTAAGCATTGGCCTACATTTCTCTTTTAAAATACAACTCTTTACACTTAAATAACAACTTTTAAATTATCGTGATCTCAATTTAAATTTCGGTAGGGCCTACTCTTAATAAAAACATTATTCTTACATTTAAGTCCAGGGATAAAGTGTGGCTCGTTGGTCTTGTTAGCGTATCTGCTTCCAATGCAGAAGGTCCAGGGTTCGATTCCCGCTAAAGTCAGAAGTTTTTTAACTTCTGATTTGGACTTAAGTCCATCTGTTCTTGTCTTAGGAGTTTGTAAACGGTGACTTTGGAGCCGTCCTAGCAACGAAGCACATACCTAATAAATTGTTGTGCTGAATCGGCCTTGTTGATTCTGGCGTTGATTCGCGGGTGTTCGCACTGTCCATACCACTGATGGCTATATTTCCTTTTAAAAATAACGATCTTTGGTTGGTTATATCGCTCACGTCGTCGATTGCGTCGGGGCCTGCAGGGTTGGCTTAGTCGCTTCTCGCTAGTCGCTAGTCGCTAGTCGCCACTGAAAATCAGTTGTATAACTGAGTGGGTAGACTCTAAATAAAATTTATTATTATTTATTTATTACCCAGGCCTAGTCAGAAGACAGTATGGTGTCACCCACTGAGTTTTCCCGTTGTGTTTGATAGATTTATTATTTATTTAGGCCTATGTTCATTTTTTAATAATTATACTTATTGTTTTTTGCCCGTCACCGACACTCATATTAAATCGCGTTTTACAATTTCAGACAATAATTTTAATTCATGCTTATGCCAATAGGGAACACACACGTGACGTCACAGCTCGGCGCGGATCTTACTGATGGACAAGCATCCTCATTTCGCAAGTTGACGCCTGATGAACGGCTCAACAAATATCACGCTCTAACTTTTATACTATTCATTATTTGGACAAAACTTAAGAGGAATAATATTTAGCAAACATATCATTTCTTCTAATAGCGATTATTTCGATTTTTTTTAGAGAACCGTTAGCTTTTTATAACAATGTACGCATTATAAATGACAAAATTATCAACATCTTTAAGTCTTTTCAACTTCAATTGACACAAAACTACTGATCGGATTTCAAAAAGAATTCTCTCTAAATATGCATCTGGGACATTCTCAAACGTAATGACCATATTGAAAAAAATGCTTGCAAGAAAAAATTATAACATAAAATTGGATGCCTCCTTTAACATACATTATCCAATAATTTGTTCTTACAGCCCTAAAAGGGTTTATCTAAAAAAACAAAATTTTTTTACATACAAGCATTTTCATCAATCCAAGTGTACGAAAATGTCATGACTGTTACCGGACATAAAGTGACAATTGATGTAAGAAGTTATTTATTAAATCCATATTCATGTGCACAATAGTTTTAGTTACATTATCACACAAAACTAATACATTCAATAAAATATACATTTTTATTTTAATCACTTTTTATAATACCAAAATGTCAAGAATGTTACTCAAATTTCAAAACCTGGTAATTAACTTACTAATAATGGACAAATGGCAAATCAAATTTTATCAAGATCACTGTTAGCAATGAAGTATTAATATTATAAATAAGATTAAAAATGTGATTCAGTTATTTTAAACTTTAAATAAGACTTAATTTAATAATTAGCTCGGGTAACGGTGTTGACAAAAGTAACAGTCTTGACAAAAAGTTACTTTTCTAACAGTAATAATTTTTTTCTAAGATCATGTTGCTTGTTAGTGTACAAATCAGTCAACCTAAAGATAAAATCCATCTAATCCAACAAGTTTGTGTTGAGTTTAAAGTAAAGAGACACTACGGGTAACGGTCTTGACAAAAAGTAACATTCTTGACAAGTGATCACTGAAAATCAATAAAAACAAGTGTTTTGTTACTTTTGAGTATGGCAATGAATTACAACCTCTCCCTTCAAAACACATCTACAGTTGCAGGAAATTAATGCAGTAATCCACGATGCCCTTGGTAATGTTACTTTTTGAAAGTAACATACCTGACAAGTAACATGCATGACATTTCAACTTCATTAATTCATTAGCTGTTAACAATCCCATTTGAAAAAGTAGGGTTATGTTTGCTATGAGCTGGAACTTGATTGTAACTTAACTCAATTGTTAAATAAAATATTAGATACAAATTAAATTGTTTTATCTTGGTAACATTCATGACATTGAATTAAAATACTCACCGTTAAAATGTTTACTTTTCAATTTTAAAGAGTTCTCATGTCAAAACAAACCAAACTTCCATGATGCCATGTCAGGAGCTGTTCTTCTTCTTCTTCTAGATTGATCCACTGCCTTCTTGAAAAATTATTTAAACTCTTTTACAATGGTAACAGTCATGACATTATTATGATTGCCACATTAGGGACAAACACTTTCCACTAGTTATTGTTTGAAAATGTAAATTGTTAAAAAAAGTCACTAACACACAGTTATTAACTGTTATTTCTGCATTAATTCCAATCTAGAGACTAAATAAATTTTAGTCTTAAAGTCAAATATTTTACAAAATCACTTCTGGTTTTGAGGATAGGGACATGGGTTTTAACACATTTTGCAATACCCGACATTGAATGAAAGGTCAACCTTACAAGATAGAAGTGCAAAAATTTCATGGAGCTAATAAAAACTATAAGTATTCTGAAAATGTACAACCAAAATTTATGCAAATCAATATCTTGATCTAAAAAAAAAATAATATTAAGGTGGGACAGCACAAGGGTCATTTTTTTGAGAATGACCCACCTAACTAATTAGACAAGAAATAAATAAACTTTCTCGATAGAAAAAGCACAGAACGAAATTTTACAGCATAGCGTGCAGTTTTTCACGGCTCATCCGCACGTCAAAAGCGCGTATTTTAGATGAAAACACATACCATGCGTTTTACCCTATGCTATAAATTTTTCGTTCTGTGCACTTTCTATCTAGAAAGTTTATTTATTTCTTGTCTAAACAGTCCGATGAATTTTTTGAAAGCGGTCTTGTCAAAATCCGATCACTAGATTTTTGTCAATTGAAGTTGTTTTATTAAATTTCATAAAAAACAAGTAAAAGTCTTAAATTTTATTTTAATATGTACATCGAAATAACAAGTTAACGGCCGTGTAAAAATTCAAAGTAATCGCAATTAGAAGGAATGATATATTTGCTAAATATTATTCCTCTTAACACATTGGCTGCCAGGCAAGATTTTAGGGGAAACCACCCCGTGCCAAGCATTTCACTGATTTCACCAGTTTTTGTTCCCTTATGCTAAAACTGACATAAATTCTCAGCTAATTACGATAATGAGATGATTTTTTCAACATAGGGTAGGCCTACTCTTTTAAATTAGCGAAGGCCTAGGCCTACCCTAGGTGCAAATCCATTGACATTTTGGAGGTTATCACCCCCACCGCCCAATACTTCTTTTTCCCCCTGCCTGTCATCACTTTCACGGTTACTCTCATATTTACTTTCCCCAGTTAGGCCTACTTCTTTGCACTTTGGTCTAAATCAAACTGAAATTAAATTCACTTCCCGGCCCGTCATCGGCAAATATTTGCCCCAATAATTCGATTTAAGCAATTTTTAGTTTTTTAGCTTCCTCAGTCCGCCTCTTTATATAAACAAAAAACAAACAGCTGTAATTATTGCCCGTTTCTAGGCTTACAAAAAATTTTGCGATCTTTTTCCACATCTGCTACCTATCGGTAGCTTGTGTAGCTCTTGACAAGTTTGATTAGTGGTCGCCATCTAGGGGATTTATTATTTAAATAAGTTCCCCGACCGCGCAAAATCGTCTATGACGTGATTGGCACGCCCGGGAGAATTTGAAACACGTCTAGGGACGTTTTTTTGGGCATAGAAGTGTTATTTTTTTCCCCCAATAATGAATGGGATAAAATTTAGAGCGTGATAAGTTTGGACGTTCGCACTCCCTTGCGAACCGTGGTTGCTTGTCCACCTTTTTGGCTAAAAAACGGAATACCCCCTCTTTCCCCCTCGATTTGACGTATTTTTTGTACCCTATAGGGTATCACACCATTCCCAATTGTTACACATACAGGCCTACATAGCACATAGGCCTACTTTAACTTTTTTTGTATGTATGGGCTACCTCAAAAATTCTACACTGTAGTGCATTTTTTCAACAAAAAAAAGGGAAAGGCTAGGGGTATTTAGTAATAAATTTCCCGGAAAAAACGTTTTCAAAGAAAATTTTTTATTAAAACCAATTTCTGCAGCCAAAATATTTTTAAAAGTTTCGTCATTTTTGAAAAAAGCAACTTTGTCGATAATTCAAAATTTCAACATCCGGATTAAAAGCATAGATTGGCCCCAATTTCTTGACATTTTCAGGGGAATATGATGAAAAAAAGACAAGTTGTAGGAAGGGCCACTATTTTTGTTATTACATTACGCGGGAAAACGTTAAAAATTTCAAACCCTTTCACTTCAGCAAAATATTTTGTTTATAAACAACAAACAACTAGTTTCACTTCAAAACTTAACATTCTAAAATTTAAATTTTTTTAAAAATTCCTTGGACCAATACCAAATTTTAGCGGGCAACTTTTCTTATAGGGCCCATAGTATTAAATAAAAAATAATAATTGCTTATAAAATTTTTTCCCGGAAATTTTTACGCTCCAACATAAATATGTACCCAACTATTATGAGATATTTTTTAATATTTTACATTCTCCCCATCCCTTCAGAAATATAGGAAGGAAGGGGTTTAATTTTGGTAAGTTGGCCTAGGCCTACCCCGCAATTCGCCTACTTTGGGTTTTTTAAAAGCATAAAAAATGCAAACCATAGATGAAAATATACATCTTATTTAATGCGTGTGCGAGAAAGGTAAATGTGAGTGAACAGATCGGAAATAATCCCCGAATTGTCATAACCGGCGCGACTAACACACGTTAGCGCCATAAACGCTCCAGCCCGAAATCACAATTACGCCAGCCATGTTGTGACGTAGCGCGCCGCCAGTGCTGCGATCTACATGTCGTTTTGGTGCCGAATATCAGACTCGGCAATCGTTTTGAACCAAAGTGCTTTCGTTTAATGCGAATTAAACGTGCTGTAGGCCTAATATACATAGGCCTAGTCCACTAGTCATTGTCTAGGAATCAATGAATTTTAAAGGCGGTGTGCCGAGATATATTTCTATTCGCGCTACGTATAGAAAGATAAAGCGGCGTTAGCTAGGCCTAGCCTAAGCTAGGGCCTATGCCTATAAAATAATAGTTAAATTGAAATATGCGTTTGTTTGGCCCGCGCCCTCCAACAAAAAACGGCACTCTTTCGGTTGGTGTTGGCCAACTTTTAAACACTGTTGTAAACTGTGTTGTGTATGGGTTTTGAAGGTATTTTTTGTTTAAAATAGTGACGTTAAAGGTTTTGAAGGTATTTTTTGTTTTTAGGATTTTTTTATTATGTTGTGTAAGGTTAGGGCCTACTTGCAATGAGTGTACAGCTAGGTGGCAGTTAGTTCTCAGCATGAGTGGCAGTCTTGGGGAGGAACGCGTTCCTAGTAATGCGTTACCGGGAACGCGTTCCTTTTTCAGAAACTTTTGTGGGAACGGGTTCCTTTTTTTAGATCAGGAACTTGAAACATAAAAAGTTACTATTTCGTGGAAACTTTGAACGTACTTAACGTTCCTTTTTAAGTTCCTTTCGCCATCGTAATCCCATCGAATTCCAGTAGGCTACCTGATTCGTAAACTGCAGTATGAAAAATATCAATGTGACATCTTGTGTTTTCGAAAATGACGCCACCCTCGTCAGATGGCCTGGGACTCACTTTAATAAATAAAATGATAACTTTACTCATTTCACATTTATTTTTGTTTTAAGTCAGTGGTGGTATAAAGAACGTGAAAGGAACTAAGTTCCTTTTGAGGAACAAGGAACGTTTCAGTTCCTTTTTTATTGAAAAGGAACGAGGAACGTCTTAGTTCCTTTTTAGGCAGAAGTAACTTAACTTTTCAAATTTCCTTTTTTGGGGGAATGTGCCCAAGACTGATGAGTGGCCTAAAGGCACGTCACTCCTCGCTCGCTACTTATAACTTAGGCTACTTTTGTTATAAAACAGCATGAATGAAACTTGCGATGAGTGACCTAATAGGCTGTACTTTAACGCCATCCCTACTTATAACTTAGGGAACTTTTCTTTTTTGTTTA
>JAMZAV010013995.1:0-15558 GCA_024449915.1 Sweltsa coloradensis
CTATGTCATCATAGGGCTCCATGAAATAAGCATTTTTTTCTGTATCATGATTTTTCTCAAATATTAGCATTAATTATTATTAATTCACAAATTATCATATAAGCGTCTATTTTGATAAAATTGCTACAATAAACACCTTATTTTTCTCCAAAGTATTTGCCAAAATGCCTCAAATTTGCAAAAATGGGATTTTCTATTTTTTACATGAAATTAGCCCAAATAACCCATTTTTTGCGCTAATTACCGTGTTTACACGCATTTAAGCTCTAAAATAAAAGCTAAATAATATAATATAAATATAATAATAATATTATAATAAATAAAATAAGCTATATGCTTTAAAATTCTAGTGGTTAAAATAAGGATGAGACCAGTACTCGATGACGGCCTGTATGCTGCAGCCTATGATGATGAAATACAGTAGTATGCATAATGGGCCAATGGCTATGTTACTTGCGTTGGAGAAGAGTTAACCTCAGGTTGAGAAAGAAGAGAGAACATAAAACACAAACATGGCCAGAAGGGCAGGATGGACAGTTGAAAGCTAATTATACGTGAGTGCGTAATGGACTAGCTGATTATGAAAATGTAAAATGACGTCATCTTCCTTGTTACAGGGCTGGACCTGGTGGAAGGGCTGGCATACGATTGGATTGGGGGCAACCTCTATTGGTTGGACTCGCGGCTGAACACCATAGAAGTATCGCGGGAGAACGGGTCACATCGGATGGTGTTGCTGAAAGAGAACATCACTCAGCCGCGCGGGATGTCGGTGGATCCCAGTCCTGGGTTAGTTTGTGTGCAACATTCCCAATTCCAAGTAGTATAGCGAGTGCTCAATTTCTATTTAAAGGGAGAATAATTGCATTTAAATACCAAACAGAATCCAATCAAATGTAGTTTTGGCTTATCAATGAAATAAAGAGCAGTATTGTGAGGTTAAACAATGCCATCGGATTTACTATCACTATCAGTCAACGTATGGTGTCCAAAATAGATAACATAACATAGCTAGCCAGTAGAGTAGGCCTTTTCCACACTTTGTTAATAATATAATACGGGTATGTAGAGTAGCGACTAGGACTAACAGTGTTGGCTCAAGCATTGTGTGTTTCGAATGTTGTTGAGACCAGCAGTCCTGACTAAACCTTTTTCCACGTTTTTCTCAGTCTTGAGTCCTCATAACAGCCCTCCGACATTCCTTTCCCAACTACCCTAAACCCTACCTGAAATTTACAATTCCATGATTCTTCTCGCAATCTCTTTCTATCCATCCTTTTGCCAAAATAATTTTAAATAATCATTCAAACATTCATAGGCCTACTTGTTTCAAAAAGTAGCAAAGTGTTTTAGTTTTAGCATAAATAGGCCTACCGGTATTCTGAACGATGACAATGTTGTTTTCAGAGCACGCTGGTTGTTCTGGACTGATTGGGGTGAAAACCCTCGAATCGAGCGCGTGGGAATGGACGGAACGAATCGATCAATCATCATCAACACGAAGATATACTGGCCCAACGGCCTCACTCTCGACGTAGCCAATCAGCGCGTTTACTTTGCCGACTCGAAGCTCGACTTCATTGACTTCTGCTACTACAACGGCACAGGCAGACAACAGGTGCTGGCAGGGAGCCACTACCTGCTGCACCCTCACTCGCTCACACTCTTTGAAGGTCAGTTGAATTTCAGCATTAGAGAGATACACTCAGGGTTTGAAATAAGCCAGGGAAATGAAATCAGGCTTGGTAAACTAAGGGGAAATGAACAAAAATTGCTAGTATGACAGCTAAATAAAGTTCTGCTGTGTCAAGTGTTGCCTCAAAGCAGCAGTGTGAAAATGGATATAATGTTAGTTAGTTAGTAGTATTTTATTATAGCACATTAGCTAATTTAGTAGTACAATTCAATACATAGAACACATATTTAAAACAATTACAGAGCATACAATAGCTTTGTTTGTTTGTCCTGTTTCAATTACACCAGGTACAAGTTTGTCACGAAAACCCGTTTTTCTGTCCTGGTGTAAATGTACCTGTCACAACCCAGAAACGTTTTTTTGTCCTGTTGTAAGTTACCACAACTGCGACTGGTGTAAGAATTTTACACCTGCTTCTTTAGCAGGAGTGGGTGTAAAACGACAAAATATTGCGCCATTTTTAAAGTTTGTAGTGGCTTGGTTGGTGTAGTGAGAAGCTAAGAAAGAAGCTAGAAGTTAAAATGGAAAAAGCCGGGCCGTGCAATATCTTTCCCAATGATTATATGAATCTTCACGGCCTTTCTTAAAAGGGACAATGCCAAATTAATCAACCGTTAAGCAAAAACCTTAGCCCAGGGCCGACATAACCTAAAACAAGGATAGGTCTGCTTGAAAGACGTTTAGCAATATTATGCACAACAATGTACTAGAAACCTATTATCTAGGCCAAAATATTGAAAAATATAGTTAGGCCCTAAGCCTATAGCCTATCATCGTGTGGTATATAGGCTCTAGCCCTTCGTTGCCTCGTCAAATGTCAAAAATGTGTGCAAATATGTTTGTTTGTCCTACTGGGCGTAACGCTGACTTGTTACTCCTATTTCCGGTTTTATGACGTACATCCGGATGATTCCAGGAGTAAATATGTGAACCTGGTACAGGACAAACAAACAAAGCTATTGGTTACAGTTATTGTTACAGTAAATGTACATGAACAAATCAAAAATTATATAATGTACACACTACACATGAATAATTGAATATCCTTTTAACAAACATATCAAATATTACTATACAACATCGTAATAAAGTTTATTACGGATATCTAAACATAACCTTAAAAATATTTTACAATGGATGTACACTACACTGTGTACCCATTAATTATCCGACAAGTTCATATATAATAAAAATTCATATGAGCTAGTGGGATATATGTATGGCAGTATGGGTGAGGCAAAGGGGTGGAGAATTCTGTATTTTAAAATATATTTTTTGTAGACCCTAGCCTTTGTATAGGCCTACTGGAAATACAAATTAAAAATAAATAAATAGTACTGGGTCGGCCCTAGGCTTAGGCCTACTAAATTGTTACTCACTAACTTGATTGAATTGCTATTCATGGTAATAATGATATACAGTACATAAATTTATTAAGAGATGTAGGCCTACGCCTACCACAAAGCAATAATGGTCCGAAAAATGTATTGATATGATATGATATTTATTGGTTTTGTCATTGATATGTACATAATTCATGTAGATAATTAGACCTAGGGATGTCAAACGATTAAAGTATTATAATCGATAATCGAATTCACTTTCACCTCCATAATCGATTATTAATCGATTTTAATCGTTTTGTACAATGTCGGTATAGTAGCCAGTTTCTTTCAAACTTCGGTCTGGTTTCGGTTAGTTTGAATCGCCCGCGCAAGGCATGAGCTCGCATCGGCGCCGTGGCGGGGACTTGAGCACTCACAACAATCTCGAAGAAGACAGTCGGGAGCATAATCAAGAGGAAGTGGCGGGGTAGATAAAGCATACGAGATGAAATTGGCATCAATGCTGTGATCAAATTCAATTGTTTGATGCCATGTTGTCGAAAACTCTTGGCCTAGGCCGAAACACAACACCAGAGCAATCACTTTTGTCACACTCAAGACGCCATGTTACGTAAAGGTGCAACTACTGCTCGGCGTTTCAGGCGCGTTGAGTGCGTTTACTGTGTTTATTGACTGCCGCGCCAACTACGCCGCGTGGAACGCTTAAACAGAATGCAGCTTTAACTCCGCCCACTCCTTCCGACCTTGCACGGCCAGCGCATGCGCACATGATGACAAGGCAAGGCTGGTACGAACGATGTATTTTGCGACGTCGCTTCAATCAAATGTGGATCGGGAACAATCTCGCGTGCTAGAAATTGATGGAAACGTATCTCACGGGCGAGCAAGACATTAAATCGGCGGTTATCACGGCGTATTTGGCGGGAAAACGTAACGTACGGGAACGTTTCTCGCGGGTAATAGGCGGCGGATCTTGAAAACTAAATTTAAAAAACCGCAAAAATTTAAAATCGATTATTTTTTTAAAAATCGATTAATCGTTTACAATTAATAATCGATTAATCGAATCGATTTAATCGTAATCGTTGACACCCCTAATTAGACCCAATTAAAAACAAGATACATATTATTAAATGCATTTTTACGTAACATTAAAATAATATAAAAGTTGCACTTGCAAGTCAGTTACACATAATGGTTTGTCACCCATATTACATGCTTTCTACATAATGAATATTTACAATGTGCAAATGCTGTAGTAAGAATATTTACCAGGGAAAGGTGGGGAAAGGGCTATAGTTTTTGTGCATAATGAGAATACAGTACTTGGCCCTAGGCCTACCAATCAAATTGTTGTATTCCATACCGGTACTTTCAATCTCGGCCCGTCTTATAGACTCGACATCTAGTTGTAGACGTTGTGGTAGTGACATCTGTTACTGTTAGAGAACCATGAACTAGTATAGTAGATTTGTTCTGAATGCTCTGTGTCAAATAATAGGTGATGTTATGTTGAACAGACACAATGTATTGGACTGACCGCCAACTGAACCGAGTCCTCTCGGCCAACAAGTTCCGAGGCAAGAATCAGACGGTCGTGTCACATCTCATCTCTCAACCGCTGAGCATCCACGTCCACCATCCGTCGCTGCAGCCCAAGTCCCCCAACCCGTGCGACAAGGCACCCTGCATGCAGCTCTGCCTGCTCTCTCCCTCGGCCACCACTGGCTACTCTTGCAAGTGTAAGCCAGGCTTCCGATTGCATCCAGATGGAAGGTGTACTGAAGGTATATGACGTTGATCATTATTCATTATAGGTATTATTAATAACTACCGTACTTCCGGTATTTTATATTTTAGTTTGATTACAATAATATGCATTGCATTGCTCAATCAGAAAAATTTTGTCTAAGGTATAGTTAAGCAACTGTTAGCTAGACCGCTTGTGTGCGAAGTAGCATGTGAAAGTAAGTGATGCCTCATTCGATGAGACTTGTTCTTAGACTCATTGTAATATCTCTTCTCCAAACAGAGGAGCAGCCGTTCTTGATGGTGATGCGCGCCTCGCAGATCATCGACATCAGCCTCACCCTGGGAGACAAGACTTCCGGCTTCCTCACTCCCATAGTGGGCATCGAGGGCGGGGTGCAGCTGGAATACGACCGCAAGTCCAGCCTCATCTTCTGGGTGGAGGGCAAGGAGGAGGACAGCGAGAACGTAAGCTAAACACTCGCGTCATCGTCTTCAGTGGGTCAATTTTTAATAATTTGTGGCCAAATGGGGTTGATAACGGTATCACCAAAAATGCATTGAACGATTTTTATAATCTCACAATTGCGTTTTATGACCCGGCACCTACACCAAAATTATGAAATTTAGCATTTTTTGTGTAAATTTCTATATTTCAATATGAAATGAAGCCATATATCGATATCGAAAATATTTCCACTTATCCATCGTATCAAAATATTGACTTTTGCCCAGCCCTAATTAATGGATGGTGCTGCATATCTTTAGGTGTGTGCATGCTGCAATGCTATTTTTTTGGTCGCTTTAATGTAGCCTTGGCAGTTTAGACAGACTCCGAGTGAATGCGTCTCAATCTAAAATAAGTCTCAAATACCTTTAGACCTGTCCCATCATAGAGAACTGACCTGTCCCATCATAGAGAACTAGCCAATCAGTCAGCCAATCACATCAAAGATTTTATCACTGACCTAGAGCCATGGTCCTTCTAGAACGAGGTGCATTCCTAGGCGCCTGTCTGAACTGTGTGCATTAAATGACCACAAAAGTCACGTTCATAAATCACCTAAAGATACGTAAGTAGCACCGTGGTATTACTCTTCCATTGCAACTGAACTGAGTACTTTTGAGAACTAAATCCAGTGGACAATGTTCTTACCCTATCCTTCATGTTTCAGTGTACCATCTACACCACGCCATACGGCGGGGGCAACAAGACTGAGTTCCTCGGTGTTGGTGACTCTGGCATCGTGGGCGCTCCCTACACCATCGCGTTTGATTGGCTCGGTCGCAACCTCTTCATTGGCAACAAGCTCGCGTCAAACTTTGAGGCCGTCAAGGTCGACGGCAAGGTCAAGCACAGATCCATCATCCTAGCCAATAACGGGAACAAGACGTCGGTTGCTAAACCCAAGTCCATGTGTCTGGATCCCACGGAGGGGTGAGTCTTGTAATACTTAGCTGAAAGACTTCTGTATAATATTAATATTATGTTACTTAGTAGAAGCAGAGCTCACAGGTTGAGAATAAATAGGCTAGAGAACTTGAAGGGCTGGGTAAGAAAACACATTTTTAGTTTTTTACCATCTGATGATGACTGCTGCAAATTTCAAATTATTACTCAATGAAAAAAGTATTTCGTCCTTCTGAGACTTATCAGGTGGATAATGGCTCCTAATTACTGGCCAACTACACACAAACAGAACTAACTAGGCTGTGCTAACAACAGCAATTCTAGTTCATTAAGTAGTTGCTATAAATGAACATCATGCTTAGTCTATGTATTTCTTGTCGTCAGGAAACTGTACTGGATTGACGAAGGAGGTTCGGGAGTGCCGCCCAAGGTGGGCAAGGTCAACATGAACGGCTCGCAGCCAATAGTCCTACTGGAGGACATTGATCGCCCAGAAGCCATCACCATTGACTTGGAGACTAAGCTGCTTTACTTCAGTGGACAATACCCAAGCTTTGTGAGTAGATTCTGCTGTTTCAATCATAAAGCTGGTTAAGAGAGTATAGGACATGCGTTTTAGGCAAATTGCTGTTCGCTCGGCCAACTGACACCACAGGTGTCTGAAATTTTGAACATATGTCACAAATGTAAAATTATAGGGCTCTACAATAACACATTTTTTGTAAATTTTGTTTTAAAATAATTTATAAAAATTAAATAAGTTTTCACGAATTTTGATTTTGCTAAAAACTCTAAAATTGACCATATTCGTGATTTTTTTCTGACTGATTTAGTCAAAATTTGGAAAATCTATGACCACAGGGCTGTCTATGTATGCTTTATTGACAACTTTGCAAAGTTTCATATACGTCGGATGCATCTTGGCGGAGCGAATAGCTATTTACCAACTGCCAAATGTGTCCCACCATTCCCTCTTAATGGTTATTTATTATGTAACATTTCAATCACCAAAATAATAATTTATTTCTGCATTTAGATTTTGCATTGTATGGGATACTGGTTACATTTTATTGCTTTGCAGTATGCATCAATTACAATAGCTAGAGGTCATGAGAAATGATGATATAAAAACCCAAATTTCGTTTTATAAAACCCAAATTTCGCGTTTTTCGCGATTTCATTTAAATGGTCAAAAAACATCTAAAAAAAAAAAAAAAATTCAACCAAAATTTAAAAAAAATGAGCCCTTTAAGTAGGGATGACATCAATTCCAATGAGTTAGAATCGATCATTGTGACCCACAAATCTATTCAGAATCGATTCCCAAGCAAAAATAAATATTTGTACGCACCATTATTTTGGTGGACTATTGCCGCGGAGTCCGTGATACGCGTCGTTATTTTTGCGGTCTATTTCCGTAGAGCCCGTGACGTCACGAAACAATGAACCGCCCGCTGCGCGCGTTGTAATGTTTGGCTTAGACCGGCACCTCCACCAAAATTCACAAACATTCTGGACCGGCACCTCCACCATCCCCCCACATTTTGAGTACTAAAATGTTTAATTAAGTTTTATACAATTTTGTTCGTTATTTCGCGATATAGCGTTCGTTTTCCATCTCTAAATGATGTAATTCGTCGACAATATTACATTTTAGACAAAAAAAATGGATATTTAAAAAAATCCGCGAATTTCGTTATCACCATTTTCCACTACCTCTAACATAACCTTTAGGAACATTCATCATAATCATCCATTGCCGTTTCCCACATCTGGCAAAGTCCGCTTGGGTTTTGCAACCAAATTTTTCCACTTCTGTCTATCCTTCTATGTGCAATCATATCTCTTCCACATCCTCCCAGCTCTCTCCTCTTGCCTCTAAGTCTCCTGCTATGGTGTCCTTCCATCTCTTCCTTGCCCTCCCCCGTCTTCTTCTTCTCCTTCTTTAATCCACGTCGATATTTAATTATGTCCTTGTGTCTTTCAGATAAAAGTGATGGATGTGAATGGAGGGAATATCAGAACCCTACTTACAGAGAAGAACTACATCTCACTGCCCAGAGCTCTGGCTGTGCTGGACTCGAGGCTCTACTACCTTGATCCGATGTATGACAAGATCGAACGAGCTGACCTGCCTGACGCTACTAACGTGAAAACCATCATTGACAACGAACCGGATCTCAAAACATTTACGATCTATAAGAAAAGACTAGGTAGACTAATGTTTAATGTCCATTAAAATCAATCCAAATCTAAAATATTATTTCACATTTTGGTACCTGTGTAATGACCTCCGATTGTCACCCAAAAATATTGAAACTTTGAGGATTTCTATAAAGGATGTGCATGTGTCTATTAGATATTTCCACATTCCAAATAAAAGCCTCCTACATTAGATTGTGAAATTTCTCTTTTATGGCATATTTATGGTCAGTTACAAAATAACTAAGTGATGTTATAAATATTAAATACTATGTGCTCTGTTGCTCATTTATGACAGGTATTTTAAATTCTATGCAGAAAGGCCCCACAGCAATTATCTAAAAGAATTCATTACATGACGAAGCTTTAATGTTTTTGTTCATAACCATTCTTGCAATAGGAAACTTGCATTCTATTGTCTACGAGATAAGTTTGTTTCCGAAGTGCAGGTTACATGTTTTCCTGTTTCTAGTGACCAATCACCCGTGCATGACCAACAACGGTGGCTGCGAGCACCTGTGCATCCCGTCCGACCACGCAACTCGCGTGTGCAGCTGCGCCATCGGTAACAGGAAGGAGAACGAAGTGAGCTGTTCAGCGTACAAGACGTTTGCCGTGGTGTCGCAACTGGACATCACACGCGGATACAGTCTCAAGGACGCCGCAGAAGCAATGGTACCCATTAGCGGACCAGGTACCACTTCACTATTTTTAGGGCCTAGGGATAGAGCTGTGCATAAATATAGGTCAAAACAATTTCAGTGCTTTAAGTGTAGTGTAAATCTATGTATTCCGAGTAAACAAACACGGTTTCTTTATGTTGTAAAATTCATTCTACAAACTAAGATCATATAAAGTAGTAAAACCAGAACTTGTTCCAGCTCTCCAGGAATTCCAGTTAACTAAACCGTATAATATAGAATAATAAACTTTTTTTTTGTCTGGTGCTAAGACTGTTGCCGTACAACATAGAATAATAAATAATTTACAAGTTTTGAATAGAACAAGTAAAATGCCTAAAATTTTATTTCAATATACTGTACTAGTAACTAGGGGTGTGCGAATCCAAGTTTTTGCTTTCGAATCCGAATCTCGAATCCTGAGCAAGAATATCCTCGAATCCGAATCCGAATCCAAAGATTATTATTTTCCTAAAGCTGTTGTGCGTGGCATTACCGGCAACTTCCACGTTTCTGTTGTACCTGAAAGAGACACATGCCCTCTGTTCTGCACAATGAGGCCACTATCTGCATATTCCACATGTGCACTATTGAATAAATTAAAATGCATTATTTTATTTTAGTTGAAAAGTTAAGATTTATTCATAAAAAACACATAGTAGGTGCATAATATTTGGGATTTTTTCTGTAAGAACACTAGTGCTGCTGTGCAACACATGCAAGAAAGTATTTAAAACTCCAAGTGGTAAGTTTATTTTGTACAACTCATATTTTTGTTTATAACTTTGTTTATTTTGTATTTAGTGATCATTCTAGGCTAGGCCTAGGCCTACCCTATCTTTCCAAATTACAATAAATGTGTACTTGCTAGGACTAGGCCTAGGCCTAACACTTCTAAACATTATCTGTTCCTAGTCCTATTTCGATTTGTAGGGCCTAGGCCTATTTTATTAGATTATAGCCCCAACATAAAGCCTAGGCCTATGTGTATTTCTTGCCCACACACTAATGGTGAAAGACAGATCACACAAACAGTAGGCCTAGACATCCTTCCAAATCATAATGCGGACTAGGCCTAGCGCCTAGGCCTAGGCCTAAACTACTGAGCTTGGGATAAGCCTCTAGTATGCCTACCTAGGCCTAGCCTAGGCCTAGGCCTAGCAAGTGCACATTTATTGTAATTTGGAAAGATAGGGTAGGCCTAGGCCTAGCCTAGGATGATCACTAAATACAAAATAAACAAAGTTATAAACAAAAATATGAGTTATACAAAATAAACTTACCACTTGGAGTTTTAAATACTTTCTTGCATGTGTTGCACATGGAAGTGTCTTTGTCAGCAGCACTAGTGTTCTTACAGAAAAAATCCCAAATTGCACTCTTAGCCCTTTTTTTGGACGTCGCTTCAACCGGCTGCGGATCATCCGCATCTTCCTCGTCATTATTATTCATAACTTTTTAGTTTTTTTGACTTATAAAAAAAAGTATAGGTGTAAAAAGTAAAAACGTTTTCCGTGTGCGTGATATGAAACAGCTGGAGCTTCAGTGACGCAATGACGGCCAGATGCACACCGGTATATCGATCGATCGCAAATCGCAGTAGTGGCCATATAATTATATCGACCGATCGCAAATCTCAGTGGCAGTCAAATATATCGATCGATCGATCACAAATCGCGAAGGCGCAGATTTGGCGCCGGATTCGAAATCGGCCGAATACTTCGAAATTTTGGATTTTGGATTCGACTGACGAATCGAATTCGAATCTTCAAAAGATTCGATCCGGATTCGATAATTTCGAAGCTTCGCACACCCCTACTAGTAACCTACTGTTCTAATAATCAGCATTTATAATACAGTAAGAACTCTCTTATCCAATCTCCGCTTATCCGATGTACCGTGTTAACCGAGCCGCCCAAAAAAAAAAAAAAAATAAAAATAAAAAAAAAGTTTTATATACGTAAATAAAACATAAAAATAATTACAGACGCCGCGCCGCACTTTTTTAAATGTACGTACTCGCATACATTTGTAGGCATGCCTTACGAGTGAGTGCAAAGAAGATAGATCGGCGACTTTCGAGCAGTGTGCATCAGTGTCACTGAGCATATAGAGTTCAGTGGTCAGTGTGCGTCGGGCGCATCGCCGGTAAGCGTCAGTGTCACTGAGCATATAGAGGTCAGTGTGCGTCGCGCGCCTGCGCGTGCGCATACGATCCAACCATCTCACACACAGCTGTTCAAAGATGGTCGTTGTGGAACTAGATGCAATCATGTTTCAACCGATTCACGAAATTCGTAATCACGACACATTGAATTGTTATTCCTGGGCTTATCTTATTTCTTTCCCAGACTTATCTTGCGTCGAGAGCTTCAGCGCGAGCATAGTAGTGAGAGGTTTTCCCACATGAGAAAAAGAGCTAGGCTAGGCCTAGGCCTATGTTTACATTGTAGGCCTAGGCCTACTGCGTCGAGTTTAGGCCTAGACATACGTTTTTATTACGACATGTAGGCCTAATTGTGTACGTGTGTTTGTGAGCTTGATTTACAAGCTATTAAATCATTTAGTATACCCTGTATGAAGTGTATCGTGTGTATTTTATGTTCCTTCATCCATTACATGTGTCATATATCATTTTACCACATCAGGCTATGCTACAAGAGCAAATAAACAAATGAACCGCGCCATCCGAGTTTTTCGCAAATCCGAGGTGCCCCCGGTCTCATCCAACTCGGATAAGAGAGTTCTTACTGTACTATTACAAAAAAGCAGTTTACTAATTATTCAAATGCATTCAAACTTCAATAGGACGTAATAACTTTGTAGACATGAAAACGTAAAATCAAAAATGATTTTAAAAAATCAAAAGGAGTATTCTGTGTGTTGTTTATCTGCTTTCAAAGTTCAAAGAAGTTTTGCCTGTTTTGTGGGACTACTTTTTAACTTGTATATAATTGGTTAAATGTGAGCTGCTTGTCTACTTTTACTTTTACTTTTAGTGTAGTCCTACTACCTAATTTAGTAATGAGGAAAGCACCAAGCATAAATGTATTGTGAAGTGTATGTATGTTTTGGAGAGTGTCAGAACGCAAAGGGTTGGGAATTAGAAATGATTATGCAAGCATCATATAAGTAGTAATTTATAGAAATATTTCTTAAGCACTCCTGTGTTGCCTCAACCGGCTGCGTGTATTGTTCAGGGCATCACATCTTGCACGTGGACGTTCACTTTGCGGAGAACTGGATCTACTGGGTAGAATTCAACCGAGGAGTCTGGAACGGAATCTTCCGTATCCGGCCAAACGGCACCGAACTTCAGCCGGTCATCAAGGACGGAATCGGGTCCAACGGAATTCGGGGACTTACCATCGATTGGATCGCAGGTGGGTTAACATACAATGGTGCTTTTCATGATTATGAGTGGGGATAGAGGAAAGACAATCAGTCTACCCTTCATCAAAAACATTCTGCTGCTTATGTGTACGGTTCCATTTATTTTGTATCAAATAAATGTTGTTATATGTGAGATTTCAAAGTTGTGTAGTGTGTGTATTAGAGGTGGGTGAATGTTCGAAATTCGAGCGGTTTCTCTTGGTATTACAGCTATGTTTCAATCTTCAGGGTGGAAGGGAAATCACAGGTTAATTTGCTAGTGTTTAGCAATGCGGTTGTTTGTTTTAGCGACACATTACTTAATGTTTAAAAGTGTCATGTTATCATGTCAGCCCTAGGAACTACTCAAAATAGGGTTGAACTAGAATTAATCAATAACCATTAATCACGTTTATTCGACTTGAATATACACTTTCATAGATAAATGCAACACTAGGCCTACGTTGTACTACGTAGACAGAAGATAATATAACCGTGTTGATAAAAGCCAATGTGCATGCTTTAGCTTGTTTATAGGTCCTATATCAACTCATATTTAGAATCACCTGTTATAACGCGCAGTGATGTATTTCCAGGTAACCTGTACTTCACCAACGTGTTCCCCCATGAGAATTACCTGGAGGTCTGCTGGATGGATGGGTCAAACAGGAAGGTGCTGGTCAAGACAACCACGGACGCACCCAGGGAGCTGGCTGTCAACCCCATGAAGAGGTAGCCTACATCTCTTACCCTCTTTACAAGTGCATGCAACGCATTTGCCAATAGATCTACATTCAAGATTGAAAATTATATTTAAATCTTACTTTTAAAGTTTCCTCCACCATGGTGGAGGTGCGGGGTCAAATTCTAAATTTGAATACAAAGTATTAACAATTTAGACCAAATGGTATTTGACAAATGACAAATATTTGCAATTATTATTCAAATTTTAAATATTTGCACAACCCTAGTAGGCCTATATATGTAGCTTAATTTGAATTTTCTTTCAATTCATTTTTCTGGTATATTCGTGTCTTGAAATTAGGATTTCAAAAGGATTCCTACCGATCCGCTGTTTTGAGACATGGACTTATACTTGCTATCTATATGTGTGCAGGATCCTGTACTGGATTGACTACGGACAGTACCCTCGTATCGGCAAGGCCATGCTCGACGGCTCCAACTGGACTCCGATCGTTACCTCGGGCATCACCAACCCTCGCGATCTCACCGTCGACATGCTCACACACGATGTCTACTGGGTGGACTCCAAGCTGGACATGATACAGAAAGTCTCCTACAGTGGCGGAAACAGACAGGTAAACTTAACTTGTAACCTACTATAATATGTTTTCTTATACGTATATGGTTTTGAATGCCAGGGTAATGCTTGTTCTTTTGCTAGTTACGTTGGTAACATCAATCCAAGCGTACAGGTATGCTGGGCCAAGTGATGCTGGCAGTGACGGTTCATTCCGCACCCACGCGAATAACACATGAGTTTTAGTTTACTTATTTTATTTTACTACTGCATTCAAGATAAATCATCACCAGAACACGTGGTCTGATGGATTGAATCACAACAAAGCAAGATTGTTAAACAACACTGGATGACGATGACGAATCCTCGCCTGCAAAGCTGTCTCGATGAGTAGGCAGGTTTGGAAAACCCGGATTTAACCGCATTCCTGTCTAACACAAAAAACGTCCGTCCGTAAGAATAAAGTACATTCAGTAGGCCTACACAATAAAAACTGGATAGGTCTACTCTACTTGAATATATTAAATTGCTTTAATATTTCTAGTATAGATTAGAGAAGGGTTGACAGGTTGGGAAAAGCATAGAGAACATAAAGCCCAGCCTGAAGGGCTGGGGGCGACAAAACTTTTCACCTGCTGATGACAACTGCAGCTAATTTAAAGTTGTTTGTTACCTTATTCCACTACGCGTTTTGTCCTTCTGGGACTCATCAGGCGGATGGTGGCCACTAAAAATCAGCTAGCTACATGCAAACAAAACTCACAACACATAACCAAACCTGTGGTAGGGCCACGCAAGAAGTAAATTCTGCATGCATGTTGTCATCATCAGCAAGGTTACTTCACACACCATTCATACTGAGGCACACCGTCAGAACAACCAGTAAGGGGGCTTCCCTCCCAACTCTGGTGCTCGGGAGACAAAAAATCCATGACTTACCCTGGATTCGAACCAGGACCCTTGGCAACAAGAGAAAAGCTACCCCTCCTGCCGTTGCTAGGCCATAGGGTAGAAAATTAAATTAGTTTGATAGTTTAATACGTAATACGTTAAATTTGTAAAAGTATCCGATTTATTTAACACATACTGCCCTATGAATGTGTCTGGGACTTACTAACTGGTTCTCATTATGACAGAATTTGTAAATGCCGAGTTTGCACTACCGAGGGTTTACTGTACGTAACCATATTGAAAAAGTGATTTTGAATAACCATGCAGTATTGTTGGATCTATAAACTACATAAATCAAATTTTAAACATTGTGATGAGTTAAGGTTTCATTAGTAGCAGAAAATAATCAACATTTCTATTACCTACTAGTACTACTAATAAAACCTGTACTATTTTGAAAATTTAAAATTTCTTCGTTCATCTTATAGGATAGGCCTCCCAACCCTACTTACGCAAACTTGATCTCATCAATCTGTCCGCTTACGAATACCTAATCACAGATCACCAACCTGGATCACTTCAGTAATCTGATGATCTGTAGAATTGATTTGGCAACCAACTAGATCAGGTTTGCGTAAGTAGGCTACCCATAGTTCCAGCAACATTACAATAACATTCTTTCGAATCACTTTCTCGATATTTGTAGCGTTCTTGTAATATTTATAATAAGTTAATAACATGTAGTAAATCATGATCACGATCCCTTCTAACTTCTGGTTTCGCTGTTACAGGTGATTCGCCGCAACCTCCCCAACCCGATGGGTATAGCCGTCCACATGGGAGACGTGTACTGGGTCGACCGCAACCTCAACACGGTGTTCAAAGCATCGAAACTCCCGGGCAACACCTCACTGCCAACCTCTGTGCGCACCAACTTGCAGAGGCTTCGA
>JAMZAV010013996.1:0-15296 GCA_024449915.1 Sweltsa coloradensis
GCTCACTGGCCGGACACCTAGTTTTGATACCAATGTATACTGCTCCCGCTCTTGAGGACTCTGGGTTCGACTCCTCAGTTTGGACACCTAGTCCAATTCATAGTCGATTCTCTTGGGTTGGTTCTCGGGTAGCAAGTGACACCTAGTCGTCTTGCAGATTCTCTTTGGTTGGTTCTCGGATAGCAAGTGACACCTAGTCGTCTTGCAAGCCAAACCTCCACTCCCGATCCGCTCGCGCTTTGGTCACCACCAAGCCTCGAACCCCTGACTTCAGCCACTCTCCCCTTCCCATAAGGCTTGAGCCCGTTGTCACCATCCCCTCTCTCGACCCCTCCTGGGATCTCCCAAGTCCGGTCACCAAACACGTGTCTCCCCCTACCTCCCACCATCGTCTCCGAGATGCAAAGTGAGGAATCCCTCCCCTCTGGCCTCAATAACGATTCCCATAATACATGTTGTACTACGTTCGCATTCTTCCAATAATCAACATGAAGTAACTGTTTAGTTCTCGTCAAACGTTTTCAAAGTCGCCACATTGAATACCGATATCGATGATAATGAGACTCGATTCCCTTCTGTAAGATTCACCTTCGACCTCATTTTCGTCAAAATATGAGTCGTGCTTATGGCCATGACCCCATTCACGTCACTCGACACAACTCCTGAACCAACAATTTAACATTTAGCAACACCCTACAGTCACACGGAATATTCAGTTGGAGGCTTTCAACATCAGCAACTTCCGGCACAGCTATTTCCACAGATCTACGCAACCGACAGTCAAAGCGAAGGACACCCCTAGCATGAGGGAGAGCGTATTTCTCCAACCCTAGCTGAATTAATTGTACACTTCTATCTGCCACACATTGCAAAGAACAAACCTTATGTTAGTCCTCGATTTTAGCTCCTAAAACAAATGACGTAAACATGACCCTGAATGACGATCGCTGTTACCAGACACCATTCTCGGCAATAAACAAAGAGAGTCGATATGTGGTTGAAAATGCCAAAAAAGTTATCGACAATTTCCGTTAGAAGTAACCCAGACACTGCAAAAATTGTTTGTTCCGTTCTAATCACACAAGATTGATTTCTCCAGGCAAAGACCACCAGTTGGGGCTCATATAACCGCCACCTCATGCCTTGTGATCTTCTTGGGACGCGGACAGTCACCATGACTGTATCATCTGACACCATACAAGTAGCCGTATCCAATTTATAATACTGAGTAATTTTCTAAGGTTCCAGAACTAGCTCTTTTCCATCTTTCCACAATTTCTTCTTTAACGCCTCAAGATCATCCAGTAACACAGAGTGTGGTATGACAACTGCAGGTATCTGTCCCGATTTACAATCGAGCAGCTCCAGTCGAAAGACCTGTTCTTGAATTTTTACTTATGTATTCTTTACAAGCAGCAAGAAAAGCAAAGCCGCATCAAGCACCCTACTCTGATAATCTAGCTCCGTCACCGTAATTCCCTTGAAATTGGCGAAAATATTTTACCAATTACTCCTTGCTTGATCCGAAGATAACAACTCCCCTGACCTACTTTCACAATACTCTTTAAGCGATAAAGACAAGTTACGTAGCTCCTCGTGAGTTCAATGAAGAGCCCTGTCCACATTCCCAGCATAATCCTTCAACCCCTCTTCGGAATGATACATATCCTCCGCGTCTTGAGATGTTTACACCATACAGCACCACTTCAGAGCTGACCCCAAGAATTCCAGGCCAAGTGTTCGCCTCCCGGACCTAAGACACATCATTAACTACATCCTGACCTGTCCCTGCGTCCAGCATAGAAAACTGAGACCCCACGACATCATCAAGATGAGCAAACAGTCTTAAAGCTTCACAATCATCATCGACACTACTGTTACTAGGGCAGCCCGCCTCCACCACCCCCTCAGCGTCAAAATTGTTATGTATTATTGTAACAGCGTAAGCTGGTATGACAGGTGGCTACCCTCCATCATAGGGTCTGTCTAAGACAAACCGGCCCGAGAGCGGGGCAGTTGCCTGCCAGCCGAGGCGGAGAGTAGACGTGATGTACTGGTGTCCTCGTGTAACAGTGAAATAAAGTATTCTCAATGTAAGTCTCGAGTCTGTTCTTTACCATGCATCCTGAGTAAGAACGTAACAAAAATCTGATGAATAAACTGATGGCCACCTACTGTTGAAAATGAGGGGTAGCGCAGACTCATAAATCAAAGCATCACCTGCCTCTTGCCAAAAGATGCCGGACAGAGTTGTCACAGTCCAACTTGAAAGCGAGCCAAATGCCAGCTTGATGAGCTCATACCAAGCCTTCCTGTCTGCTAGGTTGCTGGAACTTTAACTTATCCTATGGCCTGCTATTTTGGGGAGCCTCCCCCCAAGCTAATAGAATATTCATCCTCCAAAAGAGAGCGATACGCTTTATTGCGGGTGTCTCCAGAAAACACTCCTGTAGGGAGCTCTTTAAGGAAATATGAATTTTAACTCTAGCATGCACGCTCAATGCGTCTGTGCACTGCCACAACACAAGAGCCATCCTTCACATACATCTCAATGCGTCTGTGCACTGCCACAACACAAGAGCCATCCTTCACATACATAGACCGCCCCACCACCTGCGCCTTTTTGCACGAGGCCCAGAATACCTTGCCTCCACCCTTTACAACAAGCTCCCAGAAAACATAAAAACCTCCCCCACCCTGCCCTCCTTCAAACACAAGTTAAAAATATATCTCACAGAAAACAGCTTCTACTCGGTAAGTGACTACCTCTCCATGTAAATAATAAACAATTATAAATAATGAACAATTAATTTAATAATAAATAATAAACAATTATAATTCTAGCTAAATTCAGCAATAATGATATATCACCTGTTTTAAAGTCCTGTTTCAAAGTCGACTAACATTGTAACATATGTTACTATTTTTTAGTTATATGCCTCCATATCATTATGTCTCATACTTTCATCTGTACCAGTATCTTGTACCAATTGTAAATCACCTCATTGAACAATTCTCTACTCCAGTTATACTTCCATAAAATAATATATTATATCAATGTCATTATCATTAATAGCAACTCGCTTATTTTCAAATTCCACTTTTATATTATCCTCCCACATGTTGGCTTATCCACAAATAATTGTAGCTAAATACATCATATTAATTATTATTCTTACCACCATTGAGTGTAGATTTCACAGTCCACAATTCTTACAATGAATTAATTTATTTTATTTTCTTAATTTTCTTTATTTACTTAATTTACATGATTACTCTGTAGTACAAGGATTATATATACTTATCTGTAAGTTACCTTAGGCTATTCACCTTCTCCTCTGGGAGTCAAACATGTACAATGTGCCTGTCAAGATGAATAAAGTTATCTATCTATCTATTGAAGAAGAAGCTACAGCTACTACATCCACCAGGCTTTCTAGAGCAAGCTGAGCGTATCGGTCTAGATAGGACTTGCGTCCAGCTGCCTCCTACAAGTATGGAAGCGGCTGCTGACCGATAGTCTGCAAGATCTTGCGATGATACAAGGGTCGTTCTATCAAGGGGGCGGAATACTGGCAAGGATGTAGCCTCTGATAGCTTGGATATCAGCCGGTTCCATATTATTAATTACTTTCTCCCGTAAGGTATCCTGACGAACTTTGCTCTTCTCCTGTAAGTATCTATAGACAAGTTTCGGTGCACAGTACTGCAAGTCTTTGGGTAAACTCTTGCGTGAGGTGTGAAGTTTGCCGTTGTAGTGTGACAGAATGTCGATAGCATCGATAGGATCTCGTCGATCACATTGCAAGACAATCCCATGAATGCGACGTGTTGGGTTAGCTCATGTGCCTTCCAGGACCCAGACGTTCTGACGCAAGTGGACTTGAGGAGAATGCTCTACCCCAGGATTGACACTATCGTGCTTCACTTGGACAAAAGGTAAAAAAGCTGTACTCACCAGGCTAGGCAATCCAAATAATCCAAGACAAAAATCGAAGTTGAAGAGGAGACCTGACAATGAGCAACACCATTCATGAACACCAACATGAACACGAACACCATAACGAACAACTTTGTCGGACGACATCACACCGAAAAAAAAAACGGAATCTGGAATACCACACACCACTCTATACTATCAACCAACTATCACTTCCCTATTCTACCCTTTTTTTTTTTAATATTTGTTTACCCTTTTGTATATTTATTTTTGTTTTTAAACATTTTTTATAATTTTTTTAAAAACACTACCCCCCTTAGGCTCATCCTATTACTACCACGAGGGGCAACCCATGGCGTACTCAAAGAGAGTACGCAGATCCATCCACGAGGACACGAAGGGTCCCAAAAACCCCTTAATCTTGGTATGATGGTATGAATACTGTAACTCTCCAAATAACCCTTTGACAGAGACACATATTATTTATATGCAGCCGCAATTCGGCCGTCCTTCAAAACAGCTCCCGTCATTAAAAAACCTGCAAGGCACCCAAAACGGAGCAGCTGCCTCCAACAGTGAACCAATGCCACCGCCCGTCGCTGCACTTGCTCATCCTCCCACTCGACCGCTTGAATGGCCTCAAATCATTTCAATCTAACCTCCTGTGCCACCGCCAGTGACACTTGGCTCAGGCCCTAAGCTCGGAGGCCTACGAAACCTGAGTCACTCCCCCTCACTACACACATGACAATTTCGGAAGAAGACATATCGACAGATTCACTAAAGACACTTCGGTAGCTATCGCACGTTCAAATCACACTGACCGAACCCAGTGCAAAATGTGTCCACGAATTTCAAAAACGAACTATGAACCATGAGAACATACCCCAATCAGCAAATTAATTGCAAGAAAAGAAGTATACAGCAAATCAAAGTCCATTTCTTTTAGATTCACTAAGCTGTTACTAGCCTTGAAACTCATAGTCAGCTCAGCAATGACTTTCGTTCAACGCACCTGTGAAAACGAAAACGACTGACACAGCTATACGAATGCAAAATTGAACCGATGAAATAAATGTGAATGAATGAAGATGAAGAGGGGACCTGACGACGAGCAACACCTTTCATAAACACTACCACGAACACGAACATCATCACAAACACCATCACGAACACCAACACAAACAACTTTGTCGAATGACATCACACCGAAAAGAAAAACGGAATCTGGAAAACAACACACCACTCTATACTATCTACCAACTACCCCTATTCTAACTGTAATGCCCGTAAGGATGGCTGGGTAGTATGAAGCACCTCCACTGATTGTGAAACAAATGCCCTCGTCCTCGTAACACCAGTTTATTCCCAGTTGTAGTTACAATAGCATACAGAGTACTCACAATAAGGTCTGACGCAGAACGCTCTCTTCATAGTTTACTTCCAAAAACACAGCTCTTTCCACACCACAATGCACTGTTTGCAATCACTGTCTTCCCCACTAATCCTTCCACTGTCCACTGTTCTCCTCACTACTAACTCACTCTCTCTTGCACCACTCTCTGCACTCTTCTCTGTACTGACTCCCACTCCACTCGAACCAGTAGTTTATATCCAACCTGCTCCTACTACCAAACTGCTCCCAATAATCTCAATTCACCACACTATCCTCCATCATTATTATTTACCACAACAATCCACTTCATCAATTAGGATCACCCTTACTTGGCCCATCATAACCCCAATCACCCAGCTTCCTGAGTAGTGTTATCACTCATACCCATATATAACCCCCATAGTAAACATGTTAACGCAACATGTTATGATCATTAATGATTACAATTACAACCTCATTACCAGTATTTACCATCACAACAATCAACTTCATCAATTAAGATCAACCCTACTTGGCCTGTCATAACCCCAATTGCCCAGCTTCCTGACTCCTGTGTTACTACTCATGCCCATATACAACAACCCATAGTAAACATGTCAAAACAATATGTTATGATTACACCTACCATGACACCAATTAACCTTACTACCTTGTACTAATATTATTAAACAACCCAAATCCGACTAACTATAATACCAACTACACAACAAACCATATCCGCATAAGGCATGCCATAATAAACATGTCCACACACATGCTATGAACACTTCCACAATGACACTAATTAACCTCATTTCCTGATGCCAATATCACCAAACATCCCATACAATTAACCATAATATATAACAATCACGCCCATATAAGACACATAAATAAACATGTCAACACATGTTATGAACACCTGCACAATGACATCAAATTATTAACCTCACTTCCTGATGCTAGTATCATTAAACATCCCACATCCAACTAAATATAATATATAACTATCATGCCCATATGAGACACCTATATTACATACAATCACAATGTGTAATGACAACACTAACAATGACACCAATTGACCCTAACAAATAAAATCCCATGCACTACATAACCAATTTTTTTATATGTTATATTTTGTATTTTAAATTTTTTTATAATTTTTTTACAATTTAGCTTCTTCAACTTCTCCCAAAAGAGAGGATAAAAACCCTGGCCGGGGCACTACCAAGTTAGGTGCCCCATCGAGTAAGAATACAGATCCCTTTGGGCCATCCACAAGCCCCCCCACGGCACCCCAAAAAAACCGTCGTCCTCGGGGTGCACCCCATAATCGCTGAGGTACGCCCTGCAACTCCGCTGATACTGCGCCAGGGCCGTTGCGAACTCCCGAGACCTGATCACCTCCCCTCCCCGCCAAAGGGCTGCCAGCGACTCAAATTTAAGGAGATCACCGTAACATAGGGCCAACTGCATGCCCCGCACCCTCTCTTGACACTCCTCCCACTCCACGGTTTTAATTGCCTCTAACACCATAAGGCCAATCTTCTTGCTTAAAATTTTCTACACCTTACGCCTCCCCCACTTAGCGACCCTAATAAGGTCAATCACTTCCCCACGCACAACACATTCTACCTCGTTAAACACTGCCATTTCTTAAAACAAAATTGAGGATTGAAGTGAACAGGTCGATAACGCAAAGCACACTGATCTAACATAGTACAAAACGAGTACACGAAGTTCAAAAATGAACTATGAACCATGCGAACATACCCCAGTCAGCAAATTATTGCAAGAAAAGAATTACACAACAAAACAAAGTACGATCTTTTTAGATTCACCACACTGTTACTTGCCCAAAACTCATATTCAGCTTAGCAATTATTTCAGTTTAATGCACCTGCAAAAACGAAAAAGACCGACAAAGCTTTTAGATTGCGAAATCCTAGTCAAAGAATCTCACAATGAACGAGAAAAAATATTTCACAATATTTAAATCATCAACAGCAATTTTGACAAAACACCCAGGAATCAATGACCTGTTCCTTTAAAAGTCAACCAACAATTAAATAAATTTAATGTAAGTTAACATAGAAAGTGTAATTAAATTCAAAATATTTCAAAATATTATAATGAGAAAAACAAAGACAACTTAATTTTAAACAATTTAATTTTAATATACTTCATATCAAAACATAAATTCCTCCCTTGAAAAGCTAAACGAAATAAAGAAACAAATATTCCCAACACGTTGCCCACTCCTATCCAACCAAACCAACGCTCTCCAACTTTGACCACTGAAAAAAGCCAAAACCAAGGGTGTCCAAAGCACCCACTAAGCCTAGCTTAATCTAAATGTAACTATGATAAAGTATACAACATAAAATATTGCATGAAATAAACCTAAACAACACGCATGCGGATAGCTGAAGGCGGGCTCAATAATAATCCTTATTTATCCTAAAACTGAATTCTAGCTTTCCGGACACCTCTAAATCCAACAAAAACGAAGTTAACAAACCTTGCCAATCAACAACAAAACTAGGGTTAATCACTCCCTAGCCTGTTACCTACATTGTACCCTACCTCCACGTACCGACCGACGCAACCAAACGCACACGCAAGAACACAGTGCAATGCCCGACTTCTTGTTTCGTAGATGGACATACGCACTGGCTAGCTAAAACGCACGTGTGTGACCAAAGTGTCACGTTCGATCAAAACAAAATCCAAATCAAACCATAAATAAATTGATATCACAGCAGCCATTATTGTGGACTTATGCCCCTAGATCATCAGTTTGTGTACCAGATATAAAAATATCCAAAACCAAACACTTTACCTTATTATCAAGAATCATTTCCTAGCTAAATTAACAAAAGCACAAACAACATCTCAAAACTAAATGCTGTGTAAAAGACTCGAACCCAAGACCGCTATAAAAATAGCTACTTGTATCCCACTACATAATATGGTCCACAGATATGAAACCATTATATTCACCTAGGATATATACCTTTTTGTTATACCATCCATGGTATTCCCTATAAAATTTATCAATAATCTTGGCCAGATAAATGAATATCCCCTCCTGAAATAAAACAACCTATAATCGATTGTTGTCAACAACAAACCATTTTTATGCACCTAGCACAATAGAAAATATAGACCTACCACACAACATTGGTGGCAAACTACAAGTTAATTCCAGGCCAGATATATCAGCAATATCCCTTCTCGAAATAAAACAGACGATTAATATTATACCATTTAAAATTTTATTATAATCTACTGTCGAAGAACGCCACCGCACCAGACCGGATAATATATCCCTTGTCAGCTGAACCCACGCGTATCATATTGTCATGTATGAGAAATTCTGCCCTTTGGCTAACTGATGTTCCTGCCTGAGTGACTACAACTAGGGACCTAGCTTGTCACCTTAGGACTTAGTCCCATAACATTGACCGATACCTTGGGTTGATGGGGACTTCCAGAGCGGTGCGGGGTAGAGAATAGAACATAACTAAAGGCTTCAGTTCAAAGTAGGGCCACTGTATTAAGTCGAAACACATCAAAGCCTACTCATACCAAAGGTTAAGCCTGTGCACAGTGCTACCTAGTTGACGTGGTAAGTTCTTCCAATTATACTCTTTAATTATCCTTTGGATGTGGATACATGACTTACGTTTGCAACCTAGGACAATGGTAGGACGGCTCAGTGGATGGACAGTCTCCCTGGACAGCCTGGAACACCACGAAGACGATGGACGCCCTGAAGTAGGTAGCAGTCGGACTCCTACCCCTGGTCTTGCTACTCTTTTGACTTGATAATTACTTCTGTGTTTTCACCATGTTAACTTGTAGCTTCCACTCACTTTTTCTCACACGACCGATGGTCTAACTCGACGCCTACGCTCCACAATCACGCAGAGGACAACCTTGCTCTAGTGCGGTCCTGACTCGAATGTCCTCGGTCCGACCTCGACCACCCGCTACAACACGTGGCCTCTAGCCAGCCGGCCAACCACGTGACCTCCCTCGGCCAATCAGCGCCTCTCCCTGGGTCCTGTGGCTCTTCATGGATCCACATTATTCCGACGAATTATCGCTTAGCTCTGCAGAATTAGTCAATCAAAATTCATAATGTTCCACTTATTCGCCTAATGAAACCATCCTCAGTCAGCAACTATTCAGTACATACTTTCCTCGCCGTTCAGCTAGCTCGGTGACTCCATAGTCCCCTTTCTGCTGACTAACTAGGTCAAACATTCTGTATGAAGTCAATACATTAGGTAATGCCTATCAGTGTTACTTCCCACTTGATAAGCACATCTTGCTGCAACTTGAGTGTCTTGACTGAGTAAAACCATAGATATTTGGAGAAACTACCTAAATATATGACATCCCCTTCTCCCGGTTCCGGGTATGGAAATCCTCTTGTCCAAGAAATACCAATGACGATGACCCATGTATACCTCACACCTCCATGCCATGCTGGCCTCGTCCCCAGACGTTTCAGAACAGATTGCTTGACGTTCCTACTCCGATCAGCATGTCATTTCGGTACACATGGTCTGCCCCATCTTCATCCGGTTATCCATAGTTGTCTTCTTCCAATGTCCTGAAGCCATCGCCTTCCAGATGAATCCAAACTTCCATCCTACCAGAGTCCTCTCTGAAAACCCTAACTCAAAGAAATGATGGGGAAAATAACCGCCCACCTCCCTCCCCCCCCCCCAAATAAAAAAAACTATCCACGTCGACAGTAGCAAAATACACAAACTCACCTGTGTGGCCATACATCCAGGATCTAATCTGAACGTAACTCAAACAGACAGTAAACTTCCTAACCAAAAGCTAAAAAAATGCATCATTTTCAGCTGCAACCCCCTACCTTAGACTAGCACAGGCAAGTAAAAACGCCTTTGTGTAAAATCAAAAGATCAAAACAATAAACATGCATTTAAGTTTACTGTCTCAAAAACCCTAAACAAATAACTTTGAAACTCCTAGTTAATTTCAAAAAAACAATATCATTCAGTGATCCAGTGCGCCCTCCGACAGGATGGATAAAGAATACCTTACACCCCTGTGGTGTCTCCTCCAAGATAAGAACGGGCAGGTACCATTCAGATTGCAGCGTAATATGGTCTCTCTCAAATGAACTGCAACAGATAGCAAACAACAGCAGCGACTAGCACTTAATAGCCCATTCGACCATAACAATAACAAAGCATAGCTGACGCTGCTTTCTGTCCGAGAAATAGCTGAGCACACGGTGAGCAAAGAAACAAAACAAAATTACCTTACAAAACTCAAAATTTATAAACTTAATTTAAAAAAAACAATGAAAATGAACTAGCGACAACACAAACCCCGGATATTTTAGCATCAATAAAAACAATTACTTCTAACAAGATCTTCATTCATTACAAACATAGATTACAACACTATTTTCAGACAATGAAAATCCATTATGAATTAAGTATCCTACAACTCAACTGTGTGCTCTCAACAAAACTGTTTTAAACCATATTTATATCGAAGGTAAATTTATATTAATATGTATAAATAATACCTTGAAACTTTAATTTAACAAAATTTCGAAAGTACAAAATCATCACATTAAAAAACTTTTCCAAATTGAAAAAAAAAACATTATTGCTTTTAACAACAAAAACAATTAAAAACAAAATGACATTTTAAGTACTCGAACTCCACCGCTCCTGCACAGTGCAAAGGAAGCAAACTGAACCCCCACCAGGACAACCCAACTATAACATTCGACAATTTGCTGAAGATAAGAGAGAAAAAAACAGATTTCACTAAACATGCAAAGTATAGACCTTCTTTACTCCATCCCATGCTGTTCTCTCCACTACCTTGACGCAACTACACTTCTCCTGTAAAAAGAGACCACCGAAAACTCCTTTGTCGGCGAAATTTTCCATCTCTTTCACGTCCTCGTACTCTTCCTCGATCAATCTCCTCTGTTTCGTCGGGGAACTTCAGACCCTAGCGTCCTCCCCCGTGTGAAGTCCAGATGTCATCCAGGTTTCACTTTGCGTCATTGGAAAACTCCAGGCTCTTGCGCTCTCCTCTCTATGAAGTCCACGCGGCACTTTCATCTCAATGTCAACTTGCGTCTGTTCTGATACAGCCTCTCCGTCGTCCGTGGGAAGTTTCACCCCGTTTCTGGTTTTCTTGCCAACCCTCCTTCTCGACGATACCAGGGGATCTAAATTGCCTTTCTATTACAGACTCGACGCCAATGCCACACCCAACATCCCCGGACACAAATCCACAGCACCCCAACAAACAATGTACCAAACACAAATCCTGTTATAACTTCAAATATCTCAAGCTCGACAAAATGCCTGTGCTGGCCGTACAGCATAAAAACAAAGCAAGTGAGGATTTCTCAAAACAATAACCAGCAACACCAACGTCACAATCCACGTCACAAAATCGACCATAGAGCCGAGTACGACCGTCAGTAGAGGGAAAGTAAGGGGACGAGGCCACCATACGGTGGATCCAAGTGGATCCAATATGGCGGCGTTGACCTTTTTCCGGTCACGTGACCGCCTCCATCTTGTTTCCGGCCGCCATCTTGTTTCCGGCCGCCATTTTGAATTTCCGCCCGCCATTTTGATTTTTAACCGCCATTTTGTCCGCCATTTTGAATTTCCAGCCGCCATTTTAGCTCTGCCGCCATCTTGGCCGCCACTTTTGTTCGAGCGCCATTAAAGCTCTGCCGCCATTTTAGTTTTGTCACCATCTTTGCCGTGTTCTCGTCACCATTTTCAATTTTTCAAATATCGCGCCACTTCTTAGCGCATCCCGCGCGTCCACGCGCTCTAGTAACCATTTTTGGTACTCGGGGTTTCACCGGTATATTATTTTTTAATTCGTATTTATTTTCTGATTTAATTTTGCAAGGAAAAAAACTCAGCAGTTTTGCTCGGGCTCGAACCATGAGCACACCTTGGATTACTAGCTTATCGCCTTACCCACTCGGCTGTCGAGCTATATGCCTAGCAAGTGATAATTGTTGATACTTATAATAGCTTCAGATAAACCACGCCTCCTCATGACGTCACACAGGCTATTAACTAATAGCTTCTGTTGTGTTTTCACTTCGCGACCGTAGTATTCAAATAGCTACGATTCTGTGGATCCGAACCACGTGATCTTAAACACCAATGAGCCTAAGCGTCACGACCCGCGCTTTTTTTCAAATTTGGCAAAAGGACCTAACCACCAAGTCATAACCCGCGGTATTCAAATACCCAATACCATATACTGTGGATCCAAAATGACGTCACCAACATACATATATATATATATATATATATAAATATACTCCAATGGTCCTAAGCGACAACTATTAAAATGTAGATCCAATGGAAGCGAAAAACTTGCTAAATTTCTAAACTATCCGAATGAAATTCTTCGCTCACTATTGCTCGTTATTTTATTTCCACCATCACCGACATGTAGAAACTTGAAAAAAATAACGTCAGCAAGATATATGCTGCTTCTCATATGTCTTTTTAAAAACTCTGCATAATTGAAAGTCATCTTTTTCTTTTCACCGGAAATACGAGGCTGCATTCATAGACAAGTTTAAATTTAAATATATGTCATCATTCTATCTACATGAAAATCTGGTGTGAATAACCTTGTAGGGAAAGGTTATAGGAACAAAATCATTATACACTATGCGAATAGATTTTACACTTTTATTGATAAATCATTTGCAATATATTCAACTCCCAATTCATCGACAATCATTTGAAACTTCTCAGTGACATATTTTTCATTTTGATAAAGATTGGCAATATAATCACTTACAAAATCGTATATACTATTGTTTTCTACATTCAAACCCATTTCAAAATCAAATTTTCGTTTCATATTTATAAGTAGTTCGCAATACCAATGATATATTTCTCGATACATAATATTGTCAGACTATGAGGGACCTAGGCCTTTTGGTTGTGAGTGTTACTTCTGCCTGGGTGGCTGTAACTAGGGACGTAGCAGCCTGCCTTCCAGAACATAACCCCTCTTAGGCCCTGAGCTCATAGAATCGACCGAGACCCTGGGTTGATGAGGATTCTAGAGGATTACGGGGTAAAGAACAGTACATAACTACAGCTTTCAATTCAAAGAAGGGCCACTGTATTAAATAATCACAACAATCCTATTCTGACCAGGGGTTGAGCCCGTGCATGTGTGTTGCCTGGTTGACGTGATAGGTCCCCACAATTACACTCTTAGTTACTCTTTAGATGTGAATACATGACTTACGTTATACCCCAGGACTGTGGTGGGACGACTCTACAGACGGACTGCCTCCTTGGTTGGACTGCTTCCCCTTTGTAGTCGTTGGACCCTCTGGAGTGGCCTGTAGTCGAACTCTTCTCCCTCGACGGCTACTCGAACACTTCAACCATGTAGGTCTTGAGTCTTCACCACATAGACTTATCCACTCTCGGCTAAGTGCCAGCTTCAACGCTCACTCGGACCCGTCACTCTCAGTACGTCCTTGCTTTAGTGTGATCTTCACTGGTCTCCCCGTCTGGCGACCTCGCACACCTTCAGGAGCGCTTGTTCCCCCTCCCCGCCAACCAAACCACGTGCCTCAATCGGCCAATCCGCGCCTCTTCCACTCTCTCAGATTCTCAGAGCGAACGTAGTTTTACATAATTTGGCCAAATAAACATTCAACTCAGCATAATTATTCCATCGAAAATCCAAGATTGTTATACTAACTCGCCTGATGAAAACCACTCGTCAGCCCTTTATTCAGTAAACACACACCTCGTTATTCGGGCCAGCTTGGTTACTTCACAGCCCACATTCCGCTGACTAACTAGGTCAACATTGCAAATGACGTCAATCCATTAGGTAATGTCAAAGTTGTTACTTCCAACTAATAAACACCTCTTGCTGCAACTCGATGCGTCGATGCGAACTACTGGAAAGTATAAAACAAAACTGATTCCATTAAACATGCAAAGGATAAACTTTCGGAACACGATCCCCAATCCGCAACGTGAAACAGCATTTTATACCATCCACCAACTATTCCTACTCTAATCTACTTTTTTTTACAATATTAAATTTTTGTATCATTCACTTTTTACCAAAGCATTTCATACGTACCACCCTTAAAACCCCCACGAGCGTACCCGCACATGCGTGGACTCCCAAACCCGGAAACCCTCCGCATAACTATAAAGAGACCGGGCCTCCAACCAAGGTACAACCCCCGGATCACCCAGCCCCCAGTCAACCTCGGGATGCATACCAAAATCCTCCAGGTACTGCCGAGCTTGGCCCATGTACACCTCGTATTGCCTGGCCAGCACCAACTCAGGCACTATAGCCCCTCCCCTGGCCAAACACACCAAGGCTTCGAAAGCTAACAGTGAGCCCCAGGCCCGCACCTTGCGTTGCACCCGCCGGCGCACCTCCTCTGCCTCCCATGCGACCCCGCGGACCGCAAGGCCCTCAGCCCTCAGCACCGCGAGACGCACCGAACGCATCACCCGCGCACGGCCATACTGCACTAAGATCTCCAACTCTTCTCGCGCCCCGCCGACCACACAATCGACTAAAAAAACTCAACCAACACGCCATTTTCAAATTCAAACAAAGAACGTCTCTTCAGAACTACACAAAGCACACTGACCGAAGCAGAAGAAAATTCGTACATGAAAATTGAAAAAAAAACGAACTATGACCCATGAGGACATACCCCAATCAGCAAATAAATTGCAAGAAAAGAAGTACACAGCATATAAGTCAAAACTTTCATAATCACCAAACCATTACAACCCCAAAAACTCCCCATCAGCTCAGCAAAGACGCACAAACAATTTACCTAGAAAAAAAACGACTGGAAACTTTATATTGCGAAACTGATCAAATGAAAATAAAAATGAAAACCTAAAAAAAAAAAAA
>JAMZAV010013997.1:0-13947 GCA_024449915.1 Sweltsa coloradensis
CCGGGGCGACCGGTTCCCACTCGAACACAGAAGTTAAGCAGAACCGGGCGTGGTCAGGGGTCGAGTGGGTGATTGCTTAATTCTGAAACTAACGTATACCGCTGGTAAGAGCAGATGTAGGGTTTGAGAGCTAGTGTAACGACTTCGTTCTCCTCGACGTCTGCTCGCCAGTCTGGGTTAGTGGAGGAATCTATATGACTGTCAAAGTTGCACCGTCCATTCGGATGGGACGTTAAGCCGTTGGTCCCCTTGGTACTTTTCGAAAGGTGTTGGCTACGTGCCGGTACTGGGTTTCCCCTCCTCCCTTCTGATCATACTTCATCCTCATCTATCACCACTCATCGTCTCGAATAGCCATAGTGCATTAATAAGAGACGTTAAGCAATATCCAATCAACCAATCTACCGCCCAGCTTTACTAATCACAACCCACAATAATCGTGTTATCCATGTCTTTCACAACATGAGCGAACGCTTGTTTGTGTTCAAACTAAAAAAATCTGTCTTTAATCACCAGGCAAGAATTACTGCTTCCTTCAGGGCTCCCAGCACATATCATATTGGCGGTGATAAGATTGCATCCAAACAAGTTCAGGTACGAGTTCTGGCAGGAGGGTGCAGGGCCACATTGTGTCCAGACTGGTACACTTACAGCATATAGCAAAGTAGGGCTGGTGCCTCCATACTGAAAACACAAACATAATGATACATTGCATAATATTGTACAATGCGAAGTGTTAAGGCCGAGGCCTGAGGTAGAAAAATAGTGGACTGTAAATTTTAGAAATAATGAATCGAAGTAAAACTTACCCAGATTGTTGTGTGGGCTTGAGAAAAAGTGGCCAGTAAGTGGGCGGCGCAGTGGGCTAAAGTTGGTAGTGCCCACCGCAGGAGATAGAAAAAGGATTAAAGAACTCGAGTTAGAAGAATAAGAAGAAGAATAAATGCCTGCGCAAGATGTTGAGCCAGGACAGCACAGACGAGAACAACTCGAAGACAGGCGTAGAAGAGCGCAGCGACGGAGAACAACAAGGCTTGTAGCACAGGAGCGTAACACTTTAAAACTTGAATTTGTGAATGAGACTGTTTGCACTGTTCGGAGACTTGAGACTGGAGACTGACAGGGTTTGAGGTGCTCTCTGAGCAGGCGAGAGACGAACTGAGTCCTACGGAGGTAGGCAGCCAACGAACCACAGACTGACGCAAAGTCAGGGCAAGAACAGATAACGAAAACTGGTTAAGTAGGGGAAAGAGGGGAAAACACAGGTGAAACAACAAGACAGAATGATGCATAGACAATGAAGCGGGAAAATACCAAACTAGAACTAACAAATAAGGAACACTGGCGCTTACAACCGCCCACCAAAAATGAACGAAAACCATTTTCTAAAAACTAATACGAAAACTCGAAAACAAAAAACAAACAAAAGAAACGATACGAGAAGCTCTCTTCGCAGTTAAGCAGAAGGAAGCGTTCCCAGTTTATTGACTGGTCTGGTATGAACACCGGACGCCGAACGTATTGAGGCGACGCGGGAAACACCATCACGACCGGGGAAGAGATTTTCCACACGCCCGATCGGCCAAGAAAGAGGACTAGTAGAGGGCGAAAAGAAAAAACCACGTCTCCTACCTTCAGCGTGGAGATTCCACGAACCCACTTGCTACGCTGCATTAGCGTATGCAGATATTCGTTCGACCAGCGGTTCCAGAAGGTCTGGTGAAGCTGTCGAACACGATGCCAACGAGCCAAGGGCTTGACGTGTCGTCCAAGAGACGTTCAGGGGGAGAAAGCAGGGGAGCACCGATTAGAAAGTGACCAGGACTAAGATAATTGATACCTTCAGCAGGGTCACCGGAGTGGGCACATAGAGGACGGCTATTGAGCACGGCCTCAATGCGAGCGAATAAAGTGGCATACTCCTCATGAGTGAGGGAGGTGTCTCCAATGAGCCGGTAGAGCAGAGCTTTGGCAGATTTAACTACTGCCTCCCAGAGGCCGCCGAAATTAGGGGCATAAGGGGGTTAAAATGCCAATGGACTTGACGAGAGGCAAGTGCGCTGGAGACGGGAATTTCGGAGTGCGAAAGAAAATCGTAAAGTTCACGGAGCTGCCTAGCTGCTCCTACGTAGTTACGACCGCAATCAGAATAAATGTCTGAGGGTAGGCCTCTCCGAGAAAGAAATCGGTCAAGGAAAGCTTCCGTGGACAGCTCTGAGACCATTTCGAGATGGACTGCTTTCGTGGCCATGCATACGAAAACGCAGAGATACCCTTTGGTGAGAGGTGCGTTCCGACGCATGCTGGATTTTACCATGAATGGTCCGGCGAAGTCTGTTCCGACATGAGAAAAGACTCGAGAACTTTGCACGCGGGATGCAGGAAGATCAGCCATCTGAGGCTGGAGGGCTTAATGCGAAACTTTGTGCAAGTGAGACACTGATGTATACGTTGACGAAGCAACCCACGCAGAGAAACAATCCAAAAGCACTGTTGTATCAAAGCCTGAACTGTTCTAGGACCGGAATGCAACGAGGACTTGTGATAAGAATCACAAATTAGAGCCGACAAGTGGGCCTCCTTAGGAAGGAGGAGAGGATGGCGCGCTTCTTCACTGAGGGAGAATGACGCAAACGTCCGCCCACCCTGAGAAACCCAGAGGGGTCCAGGAAAGGCTTAAGAGATGCGAGCCTGGCAGATACTTGTTGATCCTGAGCAAGCTGGCGGATCTCTTTAGCATAATAATGCTGCTGAGTGATTTTAACGAAGAGGTCCAGAGAGTCCTTTAATTCCTGGGGTCCCACCGTGCCAGTGGGAGGTAAGACCTTCAAGTGTTTTGCTTAAAGGAGTCGAGAGAAACGAAACACCCAGGCAAACACCCGTTGAGCTTTGAGGAGTGTAGAAAACTTTTGAAAGTTCACTAACAGAGGGTCAGGAGCATCGACATGAGCGATAAGAGTGACTGCCTGCGGTTTCAGCTCGGGCAGCTCATAGCTACAGTCCAACGAGGGCGAGGATCTCCGCCAGTGAACAGGAGCATGGTGTAGGAACTCGGGCCCAGAGAGCCATAACGGATGCTCAAGAAGCTGAGCTGGGGTTAAGCCACGAGAGGCGCAGTCGGCGGGGTTTTCCTCGGAAGGTACATGGGCCCAGTCACTAGGTGAAGTGCTCTCAAGGACTTCCACTACGCGATTCGCGACGAAAGTCTTGAGGCGATGAGGAGGAGTAGAAAGCCACGAGAGGACGATCTGCGAGTCAGTAAAGAGATGTACCGAGGTGAGATTAAGAGGTTCCAGCGAGGGCAGAGTAACGCGGAGCAACCTAGTGAGGAGGAGTTGCAGCTGAAAGCTCCAGCTTAGGAATAGTCATGGGTTTGACGGGAGCAACCTTGCTCTTCGCGCGCACGAGACTAACGTGAGAGGTAGAGGGGCTGGTCTGCGTGTGCAGATACAGGGAAGCAGTGTAGGGTTTCTCTGAAGCGTCACAGAAACCGACGATGCGCCGAGAAATGCAATCACGGGGAAAAGCGCGAGGGACCCTGAAGCTTTGAGTACGGAAGGTAGTGATGACACTGGAGAGCTCACGTTGAAGGTTTTTGCCGCTCAGGAGGAGCTGATTGAGAGAAACGCCTTTCTCGTCAGGAGAAGAGGCGTTGAACACAATTCGCAGTTTCGTACTGGAGCTAGTGAGCTTGGGGACGCAATGCAGAGGAATGATGTAGCTCCAAGGAGTAGAGGCGGGCTGCATATGTTGCAGTTGTTCATATTCTTGCATGAACTTCCGACAAGCTTCATCATGCTCGGGGTTGCATTGCGATCGTCGCTTCAAACTAAGATTGTTTCGGAGTGCGACTTCGCGATTGCGCCCGAGAGTAGAACATGATGTCTTGGAGGGGAGAGCCACAGAATAACGTCCATAAGCGTCGCGAATGTGGGAATCAAGAGGAGGACGCTCACACGGCTGATCCTCGGGATCTACTTCCGGAGGGCGCGGAACTTCTTCCGACTCCCAAAAGAGGCGCAGGTTGCGCTCAAGAGTAGAGGAGCAAGCGAACAGAGAGACAGGAAAATCGGAAGACGGTTCGACAGAACGACTTGGTCCTAAGACTACCCACCCGAACACGGTGTTGATGGCCGACGGACTACCGCCTCGGACGTGGTCACCTGACCTATTCAGGATCTCTGGGTAGAGGTCGGCACCAATCAAGAAATCGACTTGATCGGGTACATGAAAATTAGTATCAGCAAGGGTCATGCCACGAAAACGTTCGAGAACTTCGCGAGAAATGTGACAGGTCGGGAGGTGATTGGCTATGGTCGGGAGGACGAGAGCTTGAACGTGAAGTCCTTTCTCAGGAACGAGGCGCGATGCAATGGTGCATCGCACATTGCCGCATACCTGTGCGGCTACGAGACCTATACCGAGAGTTTGGCACGGCTAGGTTGAACTTTCAGGCCTAGCTTCTGGACCAGGGAACGAGTGATGGCCGAAACCTGCGAGCCGGGGTCCACCACCGCTCGGAAGGGTTGAAAACGTCCATGAGAGTCGCGTATCAACGCGCGTACGGTACCCAACAGCACTTGTCTGCTGACTAGGGCGAGTATCACGGAGGTGGCATGAGAGAACTTGGGACGAGACACCAGCGTCCTGAGAGGGGGAATGCACTTCTTGAGAGTGGGGTATCGACTTGAGAGTTGCCATGAGAAGTGGAGACTGTCGACGAATGCAACAACGAATGATGGCGATTGCTCCCACATGTAGAGCAAGTGATCTTGAAGTGCACTGAGACTTCATGTGCGAGCCCATGCAGTTAAAACAACGCTGCAAGAGTCGCAGCGTGCGGTACTTGTCATCGAGGGATTGCTTCCGAAAACTTTCGCACTGATAAAGAGAATGAGCTTGTTTACAAACAGGACAGCAGGACTGCTGCTTGACACTAGAGCGTGAGATATCAGCGCGAACACGCCACGAGGCGGCGGGAGGTGTGGCTTCTTTAGCCGCGAGCAGTGAATTAATCCTCTTGACAGGAGAAGATTTGACAAGACTGGTCGTTTGTTTACTTAGGCCTACTGCACACAGCTCCGTAGTTCGAGACTGTTCCTCGATGAACTCTATGACAGAGCTGTACGTCGGTGTAGCGTGCGATGAGTGCTTATTTTCAAAAGCTTTGCGAGTTGACAGGTCAAGTTAGACAAAGTCAAAGAGAGCAACAAAAAATCGCCTAAGTCGGGCAAATTCAAAGCTTTTAAAGCATCAACGGAGTTACGATGCACGCTGAGGAAAGTTGGAAGGCTTGCATGAGATGCGGATTTTAGAGGCGTAAATCTAAAATCTTCTGAACATAGAGGCTAGCTAACAAGCGATTGTTTTGATAGCGAGAGACAAGAGCTTTGAAAGCTAGCGGGTAACTATCGTTCGAGATTTGAAATCCCGATATCGTGGCGAGAGCAGTATCAGACAGCGAGGTTCTTAAATAATGAAACTTTTGAACATTATTTAGAGATTGGTTCTCATCGATGAGAGATGTGAAGAGCGAGTAATATTCTGTCCAATTAGCAATATCACCTGAGAAGTAGGGATTTCGATCGTAGGCAACGTAATAGGAGCTTTGGCGACCGTAGGTTCAACCCTAGCTTGTTCCTGACTTAATTTTTCTGCAGAGAGATAACGAGACTGAGCGCCGAACAGAATAGTTTCAAAGCTTGCTTGAGCTTGCTCAGTATCTATGGGTGTCGTCGGAGCAATGAGTTTTGCGTTCAGGTCTTGAAGAGCTGATTGATAATCTTGGAAGTTCGTTTCCAGGGTCGATAACTTTTTCAAAACGAGGCCTGACAGAATACGCATCACCAGGAGATAGATTAGCGAATGAGTCATAGGTACGTTGTACACTGGCGTAGACATTCTGGCGCTTAGATACGAGACGTTTTTGTTCAGCAATTTAAGCTTCCATTGCGGAAAAAATAACAAGTTAATAACAATACGAAGTACAGAAAAATCGAGCGAGAAAAGACTAAACAGTATGACACTGTTTATTATACGAACGCGTGAGCGAACGAGAGAGAGAATGTGACATGGAATGTAAACACGAGATAGTGCAACGAACGACAGGTATAATGCAAAAATACATTTATAAAACCAGCGAGAGTGATTGAGGAAACAAACGAGTGTGCACTCGATCGAAAAGTATCGACAAGTACCAGAGATGGGCATCGAACCCAGATTCCGAATGGTAATAACAGGAGACAAAATACACGAGGTGAAGAGAATACACGAGAGAGACACAAGAGGCAATGAACTGACATACGAGGTGAGAAACACAGTGCAAACGCGAATAACCGAGAGAAATGGTTGAAAATCTTGCTCGAGATGACCGAAATGTCTTCAACTGATAAGAATATATTCGGCTCGGATGGACCAAAATGTTAAGGCCGAGGCCTGAGGTAGAAAAATAGTGGACTGTAAATTTTAGAAATAATGAATCGAAGTAAAACTTACCCAGATTGTTGTGTGGGCTTGAGAAAAAGTGGCCAGTAAGTGGGCGGCGCAGTGGGCTAAAGTTGGTAGTGCCCACCGCAGGAGATAGAAAAAGGATTAAAGAACTCGAGTTAGAAGAATAAGAAGAAGAATAAATGCCTGCGCAAGATGTTGAGCCAGGACAGCACAGACGAGAACAACTCGAAGACAGGCGTAGAAGAGCGCAGCGACGGAGAACAACAAGGCTTGTAGCACAGGAGCGTAACACTTTAAAACTTGAATTTGTGAATGAGACTGTTTGCACTGTTCGGAGACTTGAGACTGGAGACTGACAGGGTTTGAGGTGCTCTCTGAGCAGGCGAGAGACGAACTGAGTCCTACGGAGGTAGGCAGCCAACGAGACACAGACTGACGCAAAGTCAGGGCAAGAACAGATAACGAAAACTGGTTAAGTAGGGGAAAGAGGGGAAACACAGGGTGAAACAACAAGACAGAATGATGCATAGACAATGAAGCGGAAAATACAAAACTAGAACTAACTAATAAGAACACTGGCGCTTACACGAAGTTATATATTTCTCCCACATGGCTTCCGGTTAAACCGTGTGCAGATACATTACCAAATTTCAAACAGAATATTTGTCTTGAAACGAAGTAGAACGGCTATAATAGAATATAAAACAAAACACGAACCAGTGCATTTTTGAACACAATATAATATATATATATATATATATATATAACATAATAAAATATATATATATATATATATATATATATGTACAATTCTAGGTTCTAGGGTTAAACCGCGTCGAAATGATAAACCAGTGCGGACACTGGGCGTCCACCGACGTTTCGTCTGATCTACGTCAGACATCATCAGGGTGACTGTGACTTCACGATGGTTAAAGTCACACTGTGTCACAAAGAAACAAAAAGTCACTGTGTTACTTAAACCTTCGTGAAGTCACATTCTGATGTCTGATGTCTGACGTAGATCAGACGAAACATCGGTGGACGCCCAGTCTCTGCACTGGTTCATCATTTCGACGCGGTTTAAACCCAAGAACCTAGAATTGTACATACAACGGGCCGCAAAAACCAACAACAATATATACATATATATATATGTGTGTGTGTGTGTGTGTGTGTGTGTGTGTGTGTGTGTGTGTGTGTGTGTGTGTGTGTGTGTGTGTGTGTGTGTGTGTGTGTGTGTGTGTGTTTTTGGATATTTTCGTGGCCGATATGAATTAATGAACTGGGTTTTTCGGTTATAATACCACGTTTATTTACATTAGGCCAACGTTTCGATGAAATTTCACTCATCTTCTTCAGGGCCAATACAACTTTCTATATAAAAAACGGAAACTACATTACATTGATAAATACAGAACAAAACTGGGAAAACAAAATACAACAAATATAAACAATAGAAATCACTGCACATATGGCGAATTAAACCAACTCAAAGAATCACTGCAAAGCTTGACGTTGCAAAGAAAGAAGAAAGTCACTACATGTCCGTCTTATTGTTTTTCGTCATGGATCTTGTCACTCGACTGTCGATGTATTAACTTGCAACAGATCATCTGCAGGAACTAACTGGGGCGTTGGTTGTTGGTCCATTGGTTTCACAGTCAACCTAGTGGCTGTACATGTATCCCTGAAATTGCAGGTTTCCACGTTACTGATAAACGTTGGCTATCTTGCTGTTTATTTAGACTGTGAGCTCGTTTATTAATCTCAATGGCTTCCCGTAACATTCTAGGAAGCATTTCTTAACGGTGGCAATGGGTTTCATGCCAGCAAAGTCGATAACATGACCACTTTCTTTAGAATGTTGAGCAAGAACTGATGTTTTATCCATGTGCTCAACAGCTAGCCTGTGTTCCTGTTTTCGTTGAAACATGTTTCTTCCTGTTTGACCCACATAGCATTTGTCACAATTCCCACACGGAATTTCATACACGCCACTAACTTCTAGGTGAATGTGGTCCTTACTGCTTCTTTACAACTCTCCTATCTTTCTGTCAGTGTTAAAGACTGTTTTGATGTTTTGTTTAGCAAGAATTTTTCCTATGCAGTCTGTTACTCCTTTAACATATGGCAAATATGCAGTTGCAAATGATTCTTTTTTTTCTGTATCTACATCTTTTTCAGAGTTAGTTTGTCGTCTGAGGGCCTTTTGAATGATTCTGTTTGGAAAACCATTCTGCTTGAGTCCATTTTCAAGTATACGACACTCTTCTTCAGCATGATCGGCATCAGCTATTCTGCGAGAACGTATAGCTTATGTGTATGCTACTGATCGAATCTGGGCTGGATGATGATGACTGTGAATTAGAAATTAAATAACTGTTAGTGTGAGTAGGTTTTCTGAAGGACCGTATGCCCTAGACTGTGATCCGGAATCTGTATAAGTAGCACGTCAAGGAACGGAAGTCTTCCATCTTCTTCTATCTCCATAGTGAATTGAATATCTTTGTGAATGCTATTTAGATGGTTGTGAAACTCGTCCAGATTCTCGCGACCATGCCACCATATTGCAAACGCACCATCAATATATCTACGCCAGCATCTAGGTTTGAGTGGAGCGGTCTATATATATATATATATATATATATATATATATATATGTTTTTGGATATTTTCGTGGCCGATATGAATTAATGAACTAGGTTTTTCGGTTATAATGCCACGTTTATTCACATTAGGCCAACGTTTCGATGAAATTTCACTCATCTTCTTCAGGGCCAATACAAATTAATAAATAACTAGGAAAACGCTTAAGTCCCGCCACGTTGATGGATGAGCGTATTTTTTTTAAAAATGAAAAAAGCGTAAAATTGTGATTTTTTTAATATGTAGATCATTTTTCGATTACGCTCAAATTTCACACGAAAATATAAACTCATAAAATTAAGGTTCTGTGAAAAAATCATTACAATCGGATAAAGCATGTAGGTGTTATAAGTTGAAGAAATTTTAAAAATTGAAAAAATCGTAAAATTGCGATTATCATGAGAAATAATTTTTCGATTGCGCTCAAATTTCACACGAATATATTAATTTATAAAATTAAGGTTCTGTGAAAAAATCATTACAATGAAAAAACATAGAGGTGTTATAAGTCGAAGAATGTTTTAAAAATTTAAAAAAATCGTAAAATTTGCGATTTTTATAAGAAATAATATTTTTGATTGCGCTCAAATTTCACACGAATAAATTAATTTATAAAATTAGGGTTTCTGTGAAAAAATCATTACAATCGGATAAAGCATGTAGATGATATAGGGCGAAGAATTTTTTTATAAATCGAAAAAAATCGTAAAATTGCGATTTCATGAGAAATAATTTTTTGATCGATTTTTCCCCCCGTGCAGTTCTTCGTTCAAAGATTTCACAGACCTCCATAAAATTTCATCGCAATTGGAGTATTGGTTTAGCCGGAATCGTGTTCACAGACACACAAAATACAAAAAAAAGAAAGAAAAAAAAAAAAAAACATTCCGGATTTTTTTCTCCAGTGTAGTGAAATGGAATCTTCGCTTCGCTCGCTACGCTCGCTACGCTCATCCAAAAAACGAAAACTACATTACATTGATAAATTCAGAACAAAACTGGGAAAACAAAATACAACAAAATATAAACAATAGAAATCACTGCACATATGGCAAATTAAAACAACTCAAAGAATCACTGCAAAGCTTGACGTTGCAAAGAAAGAAGAAAGTCACTACATGTCCTTCATATTGCTTTTCGTCATGGATCTTGTCACTCTGACTGTCGATGTATTTACTTGCAACAGATCATCTGCAGGAACTAACTGGGGCGTTGGTTGTTGGTCCATTGGTTTCACAGCCAGCCTATGTGGCTGTACATGTATCCCTGAAATTGCAGGTTTCCACGTTACAGATAAACGTTGGCTATCTTGCTGTTTATTTAGACTGTGAGATCGTTTATTAATCTCAATGGCTTCCCGTAACATTCTAGGAAGAAACTCCTCAACGGTGGCAATGGGTTACATGCCAGCAAAGTCGATAACATGACCACTTTCTTTAGAATGTTGAGCAAGGAATGATGTTTTATCCATGTGCTCAACAGCTAGTCTGTGTTCCTGTTTTCGTTGAAACATGCTGGCATGAAACCCATTGCCACCGTTGAGGAGTTTCTTCCTAGAATGTTACGGGAAGCCATTGAGATTAATAAACGATCTCACAGTCTAAATAAACAGCAAGATAGCCAACGTTTATCTGTAACGTGGAAACCTGCAATTTCAGGGATACATGTACAGCCACATAGGCTTGCTGTGAAACCAATGGACCAAAAACCAACGCCCCAGTTAGTTCCTGCAGATGATCTGTTGCAAGTAAATACATCGACAGTCAGAGTGACAAGATCCATGACGAAAAGCAATATGAAGGACATGTAGTGACTTTCTTCTTCTTTGCAACGTCAAGCTTTGCAGTGATTCTTTGAGTTGTTTTAATTTGCCATATGTGCAGTGATTTCTATTATTTATATTTTGTTGTATTTGTTTTCCCAGTTTTGTTCTGAATTTATCAATGTAATGTAGTTTTCGTTTTTTATATATTAATTTGTATTGGCCCTGAAGAAGATGAATGAAATCTCATCGAAACGTTAGCCTAATGAAACGTGGCATTATAACCGAAAAACCTAGTTCATTATATATATATATATATATATATATATATATATATATATATATATATGGATTGTTGTAGGTTTTCGCGGCCCGTCATAGGATAAAACAAGGACCTTGGGTAAAACCGCGTCGAAAATAATATGAACCATGATCTGACTCCAACCTCCGTAGAGTCACAGTCAACCTTGAAAATGTCTGACGTAGTACAGACGAAACGTCGGTGGACGACCCCAGGTTCTGTCCTGGTTCATCTTATTTTCGACGCGGTTTTACCCAAGATCCTTGTTTTTATCATATATATATATACTCGGAAACTCGAAAGAATTTCATTATGTCATATATATATATAATATATAATATATGTTAATATATATATATATAAATATATATATATATATATATATATATATATTATAAATTAAAATATGAATATAAGTTTTTTAAGCATAAGCCCGCTTTAAGGACAAACATACATACATACATACACATACATACATACATACATACATACATACATACATACATACATACAATACATAACATACAATACATACATACATACATACATACATACATACATACATACAACATACTATACATACATCATACATACATACATACATACAACATACATACCCCATACATACATACTTTAAACATACATACATACCATACTACATACATAAAAATTAATATAAAATTTTATATATATAAATCAACGTGGTAGAAAATAGGACCCAACATTTAAACCCTGAGATGTAAGGTTTGCCATAGTTGAACAAAAGTTTAAAAATATCAAAAAACTAATCACAAAAGTCACAAAGACGTTTAAGGCCGAAAACCCCTCGGGCTATTTAGTGTTTAAAGTTTGTTTTATATTTTTATCTGTGTTAAAACTAGGGCAGCCACCCTACATCCCGGGTAAGTGTTGACTCCTTTTCCCCACCCCACGTTAAATTTTAAACCTAGCCTGTTGGCAACTACCTATTATTAATATATATATTATATATATATAAATATTTTATATGTTGGGGGGATTTTACAATTATGCAAAATTTTTATGTAGTAGTTTAAACGTCTATCCCATTCCTGTTTTGTAATTATTTATTTTTTAAATTTATAATTTTTACTTTTTTTTTCCTTTAAAAACAAATTTTTACAATGGGACTAACAAAAAAAATTTTAAGTCCCAAAATTTAATGCAAAACAAAATAGTTAAAAATGAAAATTTTACCCAAAATTTGAAAAAAATTAAACGATTAAGATTTTTGGCGAGCTTTACAGCGTCCCACTTAAACATTTGTGGCTCAAATGTCTGTTTTCTTTTCTTTTCTTTTTTCTACAGGTCGCACCGTTTCTCTGATCGACCTGAAATTTGCAACACATGTACAACCACCTATGGGGGTTTCCCTTTGTATAGTTTTTCCCCCAAAAAAAAACCCCCAAAAAAAAAATCTTTTTTTTTTTTTTATTATAAAAAATAAAAAAATTTAAAAAAAAAAATTTAAAAAAAATTTAAAATTTTCCGATCTTTAAGAAAATTTGGCAGGGTAAAAAAAGTAAAAACATTATCCCTTTTTTAAAAATTTTTTGGTTTAAAATCGGTCAAGCCCTTTAAAGTATGTAGATAGAAATTACTTTTTAACAAAAAAAACTTTTTACCATGGCAAAAAAAGGGGTCGCACGAAAAAATTAGGGGTCACTGGCACTGCCCCTGGGAAGAAATCAAAATATATCAGGAAGCAGGTTTTTTTTTTTTACCAAAGAGTTTAAAAAAATTTTTCCCCAAAAAAATGATCCCCAAAGGGCCCCCTGATGGCGGTGGAATTTTTTTCCATTCTCTCCTATTTTACCAATTTTCAGCCTAATCGGTCTATACTCCCTTCCCAAAAAAACTTTGGTCTAGGGGCCTTAAAAAACTTTTGTATAACATTAGGAATGTCCCCCTACTCGGGGGGTGGGGGGGGTTTTTTTTTACGTACCCGGGGCTCGCTCAACAAAGCGACGGGACTTTTGCGTTTTTTCCCAGTTACCAACCACAGATATTTCCGAATGTTTATTTCAAGTTCACGATTGGTTTTTTTTTTATCGCGATATTTACATTGTATGAAATTTTAAAAAACATTTGTGAAATTTAAAATTAAAAGCGAATGATTACTGAACGTTCTAGAAAATTCATTTTCAAAAATTCCCTTTGACTTACGTTTTTAATTTTATACAATTTTTGTATTATATTAAAAGTTTTTTGAACATTTTATAAAAATGTAACTATGTTTTTAAAAATTTTTAAAAAAAAATTAGAAATGGCGGGGGTTCTGTCTCAAATGCATTTGGAAAAAATTTATTGAGCGGCGTCTCCCCTTGGGCTCCTTTTGGCCCCGAAAGTCTGTTTTTTTTCCCGTTGCTGCTTTAGTACGGTCGCAAACCCCTTTTTTCTGATCGACCTGAAATTTTTTCAAACATGTAAAAACCACCTATGCGGGTTTTCTGTATAGTTTTTTTTAACAAAAAACAGACGTTTGGGTTTTAAAAAATAAAAAAAAATAAAAAAAAAAAAATGTTTAGATCGTTATGGGAAAATTTTTCAGGGCAATAAGTACAAAAATTTTCCCTATTTTTTAAAAAATTTTTTGCTTTAAAACGATCAAGATCCCTTTAAAAAATTTTAAAAAAAAAGAAATAAAACAAAAGGCCAAACGGACTTTACCAAAAAATCAAAAAAGAAAAGGAATTTTTTTGGCCAAAAAGAGAAAATTCTTTGGTTTTTACTAAATTCCCCCTTTCCCAAAAACCTTTTTTGGGGAAGG